>PVJO010023183.1:0-26576 GCA_004026905.1 Hystrix cristata | reverse complement strand
AGCCCTCCACTGCCCTTATCCACAGAGGACTCATTCCAAACCCCTCATGGTTGTCTGAAAACCTCGAAAATATTGTTTTATCCTCTACATATAGACTTACAATAAAGTTTAATTTACTCATTGGACACAGAGATTAACAACAATAACTAATAATACAATACACTAGTAACAAAAATATACTATAATGAAAGTGATGAGAATGTAGTCTCTGTCCAGTGCCTTGCTGGATGGTATTCACAAATATCTTTGTCATATTCCCAAAGCCAGTCTCTCCACGCTTGCATGTTGAGAACGTTACTATGTGAAATAAGGGTTCCTAGAATATAAGCTGTGTGCAATTGAGACTGGCACTAGGTAATTAGTGGACAATAGCTTAGATAGCTTGCATACATGAGAAAAAGTGATAATTCACATCTTGGGTAGATAAATGTGAGATTCCATCACACTATGCAGAATTGGGTGAAATGTAAAATGAATCCCATGTTTATTTCTGAAATTTTCAGTTTAATATTTTGAGACTGAGGGTGACCAGAGGTAACAAACCACTGAAAATAAAACTGAACAAAGGGGAAAACAAAATCATCACTCAATTTTGGAAATCTTAAGTAATATATCATGTGTAGTTATTTAAGAGTGTTAAATTGAGCATCTGTAGTCTTATTTAGGATGTAAAATCAGGTAGTGAATTGTTAAATATGGGGATTCATTTAATAAAGTGCTAAAAATCAAAATGGAGTCAGGATTTTTCACTATTTTTGTTTCGTATATTCTATCCCAAAGGAAAAATACAACCAGACTAATCAGTACTTGTAGGCCCTTAGGTGAATCTCTCTCTCTCTCTCTCTCTCTCTCTCTCTCTCTCTCTCTCTGATAGCTGTCTATCATGTACCCACTTATCTACACACACACACACACACACACACACACACAGAGAGAGAGAGAGAGAGAGAGAGAGAGAGAGAGAGAGAGAGAGAGAATAAGGAAGAAAGGTTGCAAACAGCCACATTCAAATTTTTTTTCTAATTTATCAATCTGCAATACTATAAAAGTAGCCCAGTAATGAGAAAGAAATCTGAAAATGAATGTAAAGCACAAATTCCCAATACTTTGATTTTGTGACATTTTACACATTTAAAATGTATTTAGAAATGCAAAAGCACACTGTTAAATATATGGATGGCACGATTACTCACATTTTCAATGTCATGTATATTCTACATGCCCAGCAGCGTTTTAAAAACCTACAAAACAAAGCCACTCTGCATGGTTTTGTTTTCTAGCTCATCTGCAGTGTAAAGATTGTAGAAAGCTAATAAAAGAGACTGCAAGTGGGGAAAAAAATCTATGAATTTAATCATTTTGCACATCTGACAGTTATTGACATAAAACCTCAAATTTGGCACATTTAATAATGTGTCATTATAATTAACGTGCCTAAATTCGATATTGCTGCATTTATCAGTGACAAGTTCTAGAGGGAACTGTTGCTTAAACTCAATAGACTTCTTTAAACTAATCTAAGAAATATTGTTAAAATAAGGGCAGATGTCTGTACATACACAGCTGTGTCAGGTTTCCATTGCCTCGTTATATTTTGATAGATATTTGCCGCATATTTCTGAGCTCTAAATAAGATTTTCACTGCTCACTCCACACAATTGCTTATGATGATAATTGTTCATCTATAAAATCACATTCCCTGGGGCTGAGGGACTTAGTTCAGTGATTAAAGTGCTTGCCTAGCAAGCACAAGGCCCTGAGTTCGATCCCCATCAGCACCCCCCCAAAAAAACCAAAATCTTCCCCTAAAATTACATTCCCTGTGCATTATATTCATAAGTTTACAAGTATTTTTCATAGCATTTTGAGGTCCTAATCTCCTATTTGAGAATGTAATTGTGAATATAGGCTTCCATAACAAAATAATATTTGGTAATCACATTTAACAATAACTATAATGTAACAGTATGAAGAAACTATTTATAGTTACTGGAAAAATAGAAATGCATCTTACAACCATAATTTGAAACAAAAGATGTCAGATTAAAATAATACCTACTGTGTGATTTCAACTCATAATAAAAATAATCTTTGCTATTAGATGTTACAGTTGTATTTACCTTGTAATTTTATGAGGTCTGCTGGAGTCTTTGTGAGTCTTGTAGGGTTGAAAGTCCTTCAGTGTCCTTTTTACATAGGGGTCATGGGGTAGAGTTCCGCAGAACAGCACAGAGGGAACACTGGGGGAGGAAATTCTCAGCTCTTTCTAGGTCAGCTTCTAACTCAAACGGGAAGGAGCTATGCTTTTCCTCTACACCGAGTCTATCTGTCCTAGGTAAAGCACACCATAATCTTCTCATCCCTGTTCATTCTGTATTTCTGCTGCTGCTACCTCATCCTTCTGGCTTGAATTCCAGTTGGGTGGCACAACACCAATTCTTATTGGAAGTTATCTGTGTATCTTTAGCTTTATCTAAAGCTATATATCTGAGTGTCAAAATTCAGAAAGTTGTGCATTTATGATGCAGGTTCCTGTATGAAGGTATATTTGACATGAAACTTAAAAATTGAAGAAACCAAGATAACCCTATTGAAAGACACACAAGATGCCCACACACAATGCTGCATGTCGCTGAAAGAAACCAAAGAGCAGCAAAGACAATGGAGAGTGGTATATGCCTTTCATTTTCTTGGTTGGGAAGACTCAATAATCAAAAACGTTCCAATTGTTTTCTTCAGGTTGGCATTCTAACCAATGAAAGCATAGCAAGTTTTTCTATTGAAAGTGGCTGATTTTGATTATTTTTTTTTTTTTTTGGAAATGCAAAAGTATGGGAATTGTCAGTGTGTGGGAATGCTCAAAGAGATAAAACATTTTTATATATAAGAAAGCTATCACAATGAAAAGCCTGGATTAGGCATGAAAATAGAAAAATGAAACAAAATAAATACCAGGAAAGTTACAACTATAAATATATATATATGTATATATATTTATTTTATAGGTGAGATACAATCTAAAACTACAATGAATGTTTAAATTTTAATACTGCAGTAAGAGACATTGTCATTAATATCTCTCAAAAATACCCCCCCCCTTCAGTTTGAACACATTTATCTCATTCTTCTTGCCCCTTTCTGAAGCAGCTCAGTAGTCCACTTTTGAGAGTCTTTACTTCTGCTAGTATGGCTGCTTAGATGGCTTGAATCACTTCAAAACTTTCACTGTTCATATTCATTTTGACTGGGAAAGAGCCAGAAATTTCAAGGTGCCAGACCTGTTGGGTAACTTGGACAAGAACACCCATCAGTGCTTTTAAGAGCCCAACTTTCTGTTGGATAACTCTCCACACCAGCATTACTGTATTTTTGCTTACAACTCCTGAAGAAATTCAAGCAAAATACTTTCCAGAACTGGCTCAGAAAGCAGTTAGAATGATGAGATCTATGTGTTCAAAGTGAAGGGAGCATTTGGAGGACAATTAATGGAAATGTGTCTTTTACTGTAAATTTTTAATTTAAATACTCAGCATATATTTTGGTCACCCCTTGCATGATAAAGCTAGACAGATCAGAAAAAAGATTATATATCTTTTCTAGACAATAAAATTAAATGAAAAATTACTCTACTTTTGTCCCTTTCTGCATATGTAAATCATAGTATGATAATATCAAATGATATTGTCTAGTATATTTGGAAACTGAAAAGTGCATTATCCTCCAGTAAATGAGAATATCCTTTGATTAAATGATTAGTTTATGTCAGTTTCATGCTGAGGCTAGTCTCTAATGCAGAGTGAAAGCATTATCTTATTTTTTTAAAATAACTGCCCCATCCTTTGTAGTAAATGTATTTGTTTCTTCAGAAAAAATAAGATTATCACATTCAAATTTTTTTCTATAGAATTTAAAAGAAAGAACTTCGATGTGACAAAATAATCTAGGGATAATAAAAAATAAATGTGTGAGACAGATGTATTACTCACTTATTTGAAACTCTGGTACAACTGAAGTGTACAGTTTCCAGGAATTATCAAAGAACACGTTGCTTGTCACTCTAAATAGCGACACACATACACATGTGCACACGTGCATTTGGAAAACTTAAGAATTGTACTTAATGGTCCTTACAGCTTTTTGAATTCTCAATGACCTAAAATTACACATTAAAGAGAACTTACATAACTAAGGACCTTCTTAGGCTCTCAGATCTGTACAAGATTAAAGCAGTGTTATTTTAAGTTTTGCATTGGTGCTGACTCAGGAAGATGGCAAAAATTATCTCATTCTCAGTGTAGTTGGTGACAATTTAAAATAATTTTTCAAATTCTAACTCAGCTAAATAACAATATATTTTTCTCCCAACGGACCATTTTGTTTCTCTTCAACAAATTTATTCTTTTCAATATTCTTATCATAGACAAATATGGATTTAAAAAAAAAAGTGCTACTATTGAAAATGTTGAACAAAAATATATAAATTCAATCTCCAATAGTTATTTTTAAATACAGTGAGGGAACTATCTATAAAGAGGAAAAACAAATCAAGTGATTATATTTTTAAATGCAGATAAACATCAATTAAACAATATGGACTCTAGGTTTTCATCATAAAGAAACATTAGAGTGATGTTATGCACAATAATTTCAACTTTATACTAAAATTATTACAATTTTAATGTGTTTATGGTATTTTTAAATTTCTAACTGGGCTCAAACCAGCCAAAGCATAAAGATATAGCTAAAGTCTCTTTCGAATAACTACAATCGTAGTAACCAGCACCAAGTTTACTCTTTAATGGCTTACTAAGCAGTTATGTTTACCCACATCCCCAATCATGGTTGTAACCCCAGCTCTCTGGGAGGCTGAGGCAATATCACAAATCTGAGCCCAATCTGAGCAATCCAGTATATGAGACCCTGTCTTAAAATAAAAATAAAACATGGGCTGGGGATAGAGCTCAGGGGGAAGGCCCTGGTTTCAATCTCCAGGAGGGGAAAAAAAACTAATACGCCAAAGATGTAGCATTTTGAAAATCTGACACTTGGCGTAGTAAGTTTGATACCATATACATACAGGCATGAGGAAGACGGGCAGGGGAATGAGACAAGGCAGAAGGAAGTTAAACTTTAATGGGTCTAAACCATTACCGGGCTTCCTGATGTGCCACTGTGAGTAGGTAGGTATCTTGCTAGAGGTAGTGGGAGATTTCCACCAGAATATAAGATTTCCACATGAGAAACAAATTGATCAGATTACTATTGCTAAGAGGTGACTCATGGTGTTGTAAGGAATGGAAATAAATCCCTCACACAAGAGTTTGTGCACTGGAGAACAGTTGTTTTCTTTCCCCAGATAAACTTGGATAAAAAGCCTGTAAATTTCCCAAATAAAATAACATGTTTGACTCTGCTGTGCCTCAATGACGATATACTGTATCTGTCCAGCCTCAGCATGTTTGTAAATCGGCAGCCATAGAAACACACGACTGCAAGTTTCCACACAAAAGCAGCAGCTTTATATGGCCATGGACATTCTAGTATAACTAAAAGTTATCTCAGTAAATGTTAATATGATACAAAATACAAATAGCCTAATATAATAATCTTGTATACCACAATTAGCTGTATGATTTAAAAGATAATTATATTTTAAACTTCTGGCCATTTGCCAAAACCATTTGGCAATGGAAACCTGATAACAAGGATTATAGTGAAGGCCAAAAATCAGTTTGCTTTTATTTGGCGTGAAAAATAACTCATTATGTAAATCTCCCTTATCTATTCAGCAAAGTGGACCTTATTTCAGTGCATATATCATTCAGTTGAAGTCTATGTACCTTTATTAAATAGTTGCACCAAAGAAGACTTTAAAATTTAAAATTTAAAGGTAAAATTATTTTATAGGGGCAGGGGATTTAGCTCAGTGCTTAGAGTGTTTGCCTCACAAGCATGAGGACCTGAGTTCGATTCCCGGTACAAAAAAAAATTATTTTATATAATATTTATTATAAAAAACTGTAACAATAAGAATCTTAGGAATTCTAGAAGTATTATTATTGTAATAAAATGTGGCAAGCCAATTTTTCCAGCACCATTTATTAAATATTACGTGGTAAATCTTATATGAGAAAACCAAAACATAAATAAGAGTAAAATAAAAGAGAGATGGTAGGAAAAAGCAAAGCAGAATATTTTTAAGTGAGAAAAGGGCTTGAGGGGATGGGAGATATGGGCCAAGAAGCTAAACAGATCAAAAATGATCAAGATATGTTATATGCATGTATCAACTCCCCAAAACAAACAGCACTCTACTTATTGCATACGTACACTAATTAAATTATTTTTAAATTGTGATCATTACAATCTACATAAAAATGTGTTTGTTACAGAGTGCTTAAGGTAGAAAACAAGAGAAAAGAATGAAAGAATTTGATGAACTTATTCAAGGTTGACAACACAGAAATGGATTAAAATATATTTCATTTTCTTAGACATTTTGGAAAATTGAGAATGTGGATTGAACTTTAAAACTAAGAGTTAAATGTTTACCTTGTAAAAATTTAAATACACAAAGTAAAACATCTGTAATAAACTTCCCAATTTTGAGAAACTCTGAACAGTCCTTTTTTGTAGATTGAATTTATTAAAACTACAATAGAAGGACTCAAAATGAGTTAATAACCAAATTTGTTCCTTAAATCACATATATTGAAATCTCATCCTATGCAAACAAGTATAATCTCTACTATTAAACAAATTTATTTCTTTCATAAATAGTTTAGCTAACACATATTTACTTACTAGGTATATTACTTATGAAGATAAAAATTTAAGTTATTAGAGTTCTTGGAAATAAATCCCTTATTGTCATTTCTATTACCAGCAAAAAGATTATAGGAGAACCTTAAATTTATAATAAAACATAAGAAAATACATAATTTACTATATGCAGAGAATTTCAATGTTTACCAAGAGTTTAGAAGATATGATGAGCATTTTAAATATCTTTTGGAATGCCTCTTTCAAGACACTTCTATTGCTTAAAGTCTTGTAGCTTAACTGAAGTCTGTAGTGGACTCTTATTTTTGCTTTCATTTATAGCCATGGCAAAACTAATTCATTCTGAGTTTCAAAGTTAAATAAAAATTTTTTTTGCCAAAATTCCATCAACCACAAATTGTACTAAAACAAAAACCAGTCTGATAAGATTCTATCATTTTCTTGAGTAAATTCCATGTTTAATTTACAGATATTTATAAAATTGCAGCAAATCATTGAGTAACAGAAACAAAACAAATTCTTACAGCTACATAAGGAAGCTGCTTTTCAGAACTGTTACTTACCAGCTCACTTCAGAACCTCCTGAATCTTTAACATAGAAGATGTTTGTACTTCATTATCGCAACAATAAAATTCTTCTTAGAGAATAAACACCAAAATAAAATAATCACATTTTTAATACAATTATTCAACATTATATGAGCTACTTCTTATACAGAGCTACCCTTTCTTTGAGAAGTTGTCTGTATGTTGTAATTCTTAGTGCTCCATTGGTTGAATGTAGGTCTAAATTCCTTCCAGTAAAGACCATTTTTTCCAAAATTCTGACAAAAGGATCTGGTGTGCCTAAACTACAGTAGTTTGCTGTTTGACATTCTTTATTGTATCCCTTTCTTAAGATACAAGTTTAGGTTGAGAGCATTCTCTCCCCATCTGGCGATTTGAAGACGTTACTATGCCATTAAATTTTTCATTTTTGTGGCTAATGTTAAATATACCATCAGTGAAAATTTTCTTTTTTGCAAATAATTTACAATTTCTTTTTCTATTTTTTTAAGATTTAATCTTTGTATTAGTTTGGAGTTCCAAATAAAAAAAAATCATATGTATGTATGTGTTTCCAGGTAGAGAAATCTTATCTATCTATCTATCCATCTATATCTGCTTCTGAACAATTAAATATTTCACCAATAGGAGGAGTACTATCTTGATCATTTCTAGAAGATTCTCTGCTATTCATCTTTGAATAATGATGTTCCAAATTCTTCCTATTTTGAATTCCTCCAGTGGTTTAACTTTGTTTATTTTTACTTTTACTTCAGCAATGATTTTCCTATGCAAGATGATTCAACATTGTCAGTTTCTGAAGCTAGATAAATATATATTACACAAAAACAATACAAAGAGTAAGAATGATGCAAGCAAAGGATGCAATAGAAATGAGCAGTCACGTTTAATTTTGAAAAGAGAAAGAGAAACTCACACACAAAAACAGGAGAAATGATGACTCAAGAATTAGGATGGGGTCGGGATTTAGTTCAAGTGATAGAGCACTTGCCCAGCAAGCACAAGGCCCTGAGTTGAGTACATAGCACATTGTTTCTCTGGTATGAGAAACCGTAAGTGTAAATAAGGACAAAAATGTTTAATAGATATTGTGAAAAAGAAAGAAAATAATCAAATGAGAAGGAGAACTAGGTGAGGGGAGGGGTCAAGAAAGGAAGAGAAAGGGGAAAAAAGAAAGAAAAAAATGGCAAAACGAAAATAAAGGTTTTCTAAGTAAGAAGGTGAAGAAGAGTTGAAGAGGTGGTGGAGAAGGGAAAAAAAAAAACAGATATATCATGTACAGGTACAAATTAACTATGATGAATGCTTCATTACATATAATGTAGTGTTACATACTAAATATACCAATAAATATTCTTGGTTCAATTAAAAAAAAGAATTAGGACAGAAGTCAGGATGAACAATAAGAGTGGTTTTCAGGGAACAAATTTCACTTAGAAGACCAGTTCCAATACATAATGATGTATACGATTTAGAAGTGAGGCAGTCCTATAAATTTGAACAGCAGAAGTTTTGTGTTTTCTAACAAGTGGCAGGACATTAAGGAGGCAGTGATCAGTAAAATAAACACCTCACATAAACAATGTGTAGAGCCACACCATTCTGCTCTGTGTGGCTAGTTATGAGGAAAGTTAGAATGCTGTGGAGTTAAGACTTATCATTACTATTACTGGAGCATAGAAATGACTTAAATGGCTGTAAATACTAATAGAAGAAATTTATAAAAAGGGAGACTCCAAAGTCCCAAGAAAGAGCTAAGTTAATAAACTACCATTTTGTTAGATGGGTTCCCCCAGGAAGCAGCATATAGTATAAAACTTACAATCAAGAATAGTTATTATGGGTATTCATGGGATACATTCCTGTGTAAGGAAGATGAATTGGACAAAGGAAGATAACAGATGTAATGTAGATCCAATAGAGGCTACAGCAACTTGATAGCAAGCCCCGTATTTAAAATGGCTTTTAGAATGAGCCCAAATCTTAGGCCACGTTAGCCAAGTCATCATATTCTTGACCAAGTCAGTTATGTGATATAAGCTGGCACTGATAGAGAGTATACTTTCTGGGAGAGGGATCTCTACAAAATGAAGTAGTTGTTGAAGGTATTGCCAAGAAAAAGTCCGGTATCTATTAAGGCAAGCATGAGTGTGATCCAAAGAATAGATGATACCTTGGACAGGTAAAGGGAAATTTTTTTCCTGGAAAAAGAAGCTGAACTTTGTATGGAATGGAAAGTTTAAACTAGTTCATTATAGCCATATAGTAGACGCAAATTGGAGGCAAATTTCCAACGGTTAGATAGATTATTAAGAAATAATATCACATGAAGAAATGGTAACCCAAACTCCAAAACAATGGCAAAAAGGTTGGTGCCAATTAACGAGTGGAAGTCAGCTCCAGTGTGGTAATCAAGTAATAAGAAATGACAAGTAAATGTAGAAAAAGACTACGAAGAGTACCAGTGAAACTTGACACTTATACATGGAATTGGTAAAGAATAGTTTTCAGGATGTCTAAGTGTCTGGGATGAGGTAGAGCAGTTTATGAAAAGTAACACACCATGCTGGTTAAGAGGGAGGGTGCTAGTGTCAGAGAAAACAGCCAGAACTAACAATGCCAGGCAATTCCATGCAGGTCTGTGACCCCAAACTTAGTCCTTTCCTGTTTCACTATTCTCTCTATGAAATGGAGTTTAAAACAATATTGCTAAATTTATTTGGACTGCTGCAGGATTTCGTGAAATTTTGTATGTGGGTTTTTTTCTCTGATAGATGATTGCTATGATCACCACAATAATCAAAATCACAATACAAAAAGACCTAAATTGTAGAAAGAAGCACAGAAATTAAAAAAAAAAAAGAAAAAGAATACTAGTAGAGATATAGCGCATTACTAGAATGTACATTTTACATTTACAAGGCACTGCGTTCAATTCAAATTACACCAAATCAAGAAAGGGAGAAACAGAAGGCAAGAGAAGGTGGTAGCGAGGGAAGGAGAGAAGGGGAGAGAGGGGTGAGAGAGAGAAAAAGAGAGAGAATAAGTAGGAGTAGGAAGGGAGGAGGGAGGAAAAGAGAGACAAGAAGAGGAAAGAAAAGAAAACAGGAAAGCTTACTCACAATAAGATAGAAAATAATAACTAATAATAACTAATAACTTGGTGATTAAATAAAGGAAATTTTAATGCTGAGCCATTACACTTTCAACCAATAATTCCTTACATCAAACCTCTAAGTACCAAGATAAATTCTGGAATGTGATATAAGTGTGAAAAAATCTATGTGACCCTTGATGCAATGGTGAAAAGCCAGAATACTAGTTCATAGCAGATTATCGGGAGCAAAATAGTAAGTTACATTCACCAAACAGTTATATTTAGTTATTATAGCTAGATAATGGGTACATTTTATTTCCTCAATTGTCAAAAGCATGGTGTAAATATGGTTAGAAATATATAGAGAAGTTTTGACTCAGAAAAAGACTTCAAAATGCTAATTGGTAATGATTTCTATTCTTGTGCAGAAATCAGTCATTAAATGCGAGCTGATTCGAAAAGGGGATTTATATTGTGATAATATGACAGCAATTCAGATTGTAAAGCTTAAGTTAATGTGTTTTTTTTTCCTCATTTACAATATGTTGTGTTAGCTTTTGTTGATATTATTTCAAGCAGACTCATGTAATGGAAAAAGAAACAAAGAAAAAGTGCAATAAGAAAAAAAATAGGAGCCAACAATTACAATTTTATTACAGTGCTCCTCCAACATAATGCATATATATAAAGCCATATGAACATATACTCAGTTCTAGTTACAATAAATAAAATAATATCTGCATATTCTCCAGGGTAGTTTTTTTTTTTTTTTTTTTTTAAACTGTTAATCAACGTCAAGCTGTCCTGTACACATTTCAGTGTTCTTTGGGTCTTTCTTCACCGAAAAAATATATGGTGGGGAAATGTCCTATGTGTCAGCCTTCACCTGCAAAATGCAGAATCGTGGTGCCCAAGGAGCCCTACAAAGCCTATCCGAAGTGTGAGGAGCGTGCTTTACAGGCATTTATGTGTGTGTCCAATCTGAGTGAGTCTTCTCAGTTGCTATTTCATTTTTCCGCCTGAGTGCGGTCACAGCTTCGTAGCAAAAACAAAGCTAGCGTTGTTTCTGCTTCGGAGGTCTTAGCACCGCTGGCCAGCGCCATTCATTTCCTTGATCTGGAATATCATTCTCCTGTTCTCATATACAGCAGAATTCCATGCGGGCTGCCAATGATGCTAATTACAGACCGATCTCAGGGAATGGGACGAACACCTCTTGGTTTAGACTTAAGTTTCGTCGGAAGATTCCCAACCAAGGGCAGCGTGTACTCCAGTTCATCATGAATTGCTTGTAACACCTTCTTGTCCCCTTGGGCACAAAAACGCTGAAGGTTCTAGTGTTGGCAATGACAGGTGCGATCGACAATATGCCCTAAATCAAATTTCCAGAAACGAAAAAGTGTTCACAACTAAATTAAGTCAATTATGCCTGGGTCCTTCCCTCAAAATTACGTCTATCCTCAGACTTCAAACAAAGGGCCTGGCCCCAAAAATCTCAGATATGATAAGAACTACGCCTGGCACGCAGTGTCTGATACGACTGTACTGTGTGTGTTTACACTGATATAGAATACAGTTGATTTTCATAACTTTAATATGGATGAAGAGTGTGCCTGGTACGGTTAAATTATAGCCTTTTAATATGGTTATGAGGCCTTACCAGTCAAAAATCATCTAAATTCTCCTGGATTCAGAGCAGAGACTACAATCAGCAGCATATTTTGGGTAACAGATTTCATAATGCCATAGTCACAAACATCCCGCGAGAATGTGGATGTCTTAATTGGAGGCATTCGTTGCCTGGCTTCATCTACATCCCACAGAGCAATTTAGCTCCTTAAATAACCATCCCCTACTGTTAAAAGGAACCATGCACCATGCAAAGTAAATTAATATATGTCATTAGCTTATATCAACAATTCCTTAATTTGCCTCATCAAAAGAAATTTTAATAAATCTTAATTGAGATCTTCATATTAAGAGAGGATTTGATCTACCTTAAAATAAGCATTTTCCCAAGGTAGGTGTCATAAATGGCATATGCACCAGCATCATAAAGTAGAAGTGCTAATTGAATTTTTTATAAAAGCTGCTTTTGAAATCCTTTTTAGGAGGAAACCCTTCAGTCAGGATCTAATTTATAAGGTTTCCTGTGGAAGTCAGGCAGTGAATAATTTTTTTTCCCTCGCCTACTTGTGGAAGCCCCAAATCGTTATTTTAATTTATAAGGTATTGGAACGTATCCATCTTTTTTTTGCGTGTTCATTCCTAAATCCAAACACATAGATTTGAGAGTTTGGCTATAAATTTATTATCCATTCAAGCATGAAGGGTTCAGTTAAGATTTTAGGTTTTTTTTGTTAACTTTTGTTTTCCTATATCATGAAATCAACTGACACTATTACTCTTAAACATAAATTAACATGATAGCAATACACATGGGTCTATTTAGATGATTTTGATTACTTATTTGGTTAAATAAGTAATCATATTATAAATAATTTTATAATCATTATAAATATGATTATAACCATACCATATTGTAGAGATATCATATTATAAATAATTTAATTTTATCCGTAAATGAATCTCAAAAGCATATAATTGCATAGATATAGTATATTTATTAGTGCCCTGATTAAACGCAATAGATAGCATGCCTTTTACACAAGGTCTGAGAAAAAGAAAAGAATACAAGAGAATGTCTGTTTATTCATGATCTAGTTGTTTACATTACTAAAATTTCTTTGACATCCAAATCAGTTTGAAAGTTTAATCCAATGTATAATTATTCCTCAAAATTTCTTCATATCTGCTTAAAATCATTAATCTGTTAAGAGCACGTTTCTTTCATGATAATCACAGTATGAAAAGTAACAGTTTAGAGATCCGGTAAGGCACTATCCGTGGAGGAAGAAAATCAGAAGGAGTGAGGAATTAAGAGTGAAAATAATCAAAGTGGGTTGTGCGCATGTACCACGCTGCCAATAAAAACCCTATTATTCAGTAAAATTAATATGCACAGCTAAGACTTACAAAAGAACAAATTTTTTTCAAACTTTAAAATTCTGATAACTTATAGAAAGAAACTAGAATCTCACTGTCAGGCAGTGATGGCAAATAGCAAATACCTCACAGAAGGAGTTTTGAGAAATAATGGAGCTCATCTGCATAAAATATTTACACAATGTCAGCTATATTATAAGTGCTATTTAAATAGCTTTTACAATTTTGACAATTGTAGTAGCAATTATTAATAGTATTGTATTTGAGTCCTATTATTTTGAAAAAAATATATAGACTACCATTATATGACATAGTGCCAAAGAATGTGAAATACCCTTTTAACTATTCTTTGAGCTTTCAATTCTTCATTCAAAAATAAAGAATCATTCCAGAAGCATTTTCTTCTCGAAAGAGTATTCTCAGAAATGAGCTTAATTGGGTTTTTTTTGCCTTAAACTCAACATACTTAAGGGAACAAGGGAGGGGGAAAGGAACAGAGGACCAGATAAATAAGAAATGGAAGGAAAAAATGGAAACGAAGCTTTTGTAGATAGGGAGGGAGGAGGGGGTGAGGGGAGGGGAACGGGAAAAAAGAAGCAACAAGATGTGTCATGTACAGGTACAAATCCCCTATGATGAATGTTATCACTATGTACATCTAAAATGCACCATTAAAATAAAATAAAATTAAAAAAAAATCTTCAATGTCTATCTTCTACAGAAGACCATAAACTGTATGAAGACAAATGTTGTTTATCCCTGCAACCAAACATTACATAATACATAGTAACTATGTATATTTTTGTATAACATAATTATCTAAATTATCTGTTGGATAAATGAACATTTTCTCGAAAATAACAGTGAAACCACTTTTCTTTATGTAAATTATGCTTAACAAACTAATTTTTTTTAACAACCTAATTGAACAAGATTAAGTGGTATAGTCTTTTTGATGATCTTGTCCATTTGTGAAAGATTTTCTAAATATGACTGACCTTGGCCAATCACTGCTTCATTTTACTCTCTAAAGGAGAAATAAAAAATCCATAGGCACTTAGAAGTGTACTATGCATAGGGCTAGTACATGGGAGCTATACCGAGTGCTTTCATCATATTGATTTAAAGCAAACAGGAATAGCAAGGCTTTAAGAAAGAATAACTGGTTTAAGTATCATAACAGAGGGCTTAAATACAATGGAGCAGAATTACTTAAGGATCTGAGAATGAAAATAAAAGGAATTCTAGTGACCCCACTCTTGTGTATGCAAATTACAAATTTCAATTTAGGAAAATTTAAATCAAATGTAAATGTCATGTGACTACCGCATCAACTAAAATACAGATTATTTATATCACCTTAGACATTTCCTTGGTGCTTCGCTCCAGAAATCCTCAAACTCATAGGCAAACACTTTATGTCTCCAAAGGTCAGTTTTTCCTGTTTTTAAATGTTATATGGGTCACACTCTTTTGAGTTCAGTTTCCTTCTGTTCCACTGTTTGATTGTTCTTTGTTTTGTAGAGCAACACCTCTTTTCATTATATTCTAAGTAGTATCTTGTAAAAATATATGACAGATTGCTTATGGATTCTCCTTTTAAGGAACTCCTGAATCATTTCTAGTTTTTGCTGTTACACACAAAAATTATTTTATGTACTCTCATGCTTATATTTTATGTACATATTTCTAGATATGCCCTAGTTAAGAAGGATAGACCTGCAGGATCACAGTCACATATATGTAAAATGAATTAAATAACACTGGTTTTTCAAGAGTGGTTGTGCTACTTTAATCTTCCACCACCAGGACTTAACTGAGCAGGCATCAGAATACTAAGCAGGTATCAGGATACTCAAACATTAAAACTACATATCAAACTAACTATTAAAAAAATCAATCCTTAATTACTTATTGTATTACTATAAATAAAAGTCTAAATAAAAAAAAACAGCTTCTTCTTGCTCCACCTACTTGCTCCCATGGAATGTACAACAGGTGAGGGTACATGGGTCAGCCGATACAAGGGAGGTGGTGACGAGAGAGTAGCCTGTCACCTCATACAGAGAGCACTGAATGAATTATGGCATAGTTTTATGAATCTGGGGACCAAGGGAAGGATATGGTGGGGCACGAGGCATGAGAAAGCATTGAATACTGAGCAGAAGTGGCAAGATTTCTTTCTCCTTCACCTTTTTACTTAGAGGAAACCGAAGGCCTTTAAGAAAGATCCCAGGTGCAGTTTAGAACAGAGAGGCATGAGCTAGAAAGGCAGGCAAGCGTGAGACCCTGGCTTACCAGGGGCAGTCAGAGTCCTTCACTGAAACAGTCTTCAGAGACAGTGCCTGACTGTCACTAATTCTGTTGTGGGAGGTCAGTTTTCCCTGGGGAGGTCCACAAAGAAAAGCCTTTCTAATTGCCCAAGTAATCACATAAAATTTTGACCAGCAGGTGAACTCCTCATGCTCGCTTCGGCTGCACATGTACTAAAACAGGAAGCAGACTCACCAACTCTCAGAAGTATATCTGAATTTTCAGTGTCCTGATAATAACAGTGATTGGTTCTTCCTGTGCTTGTTGGAAAAATGTTTAATGCCCTTTTTGGAGTTTTTATTGATGTGGCAGTTATATCATTTACTTATGTCATGGTTTATATCTGACCTATCTCCCCAAAATGTCATGTGCTTAGAGGTGGGACTTTTAGAAAAAGACTGGATCACAAGGGCTCTGAATTAATCAGTGGACAAAGCTATTGTTTCATTCACCATTGGGTGAAATCTATGTATGAGATTGTAATTTGATGGCGTTACTGAGAAGTAATAGAAATTTAAGAGGTGAAGCCTGTTGGAAGGGAGTAACTCGTGGAGGTGTGACTGTAAAGGACTATATCTTGTCCTGGACTTTTCCTCTCTTTCTCTCTCTGTTTCCTGGCTGCCACGAAGTGAGGAGCTTGGCTCCACCCCAAGTTCCCTACCAGGGTTTTCTGGCTTAGCAGTCCCAGAAGCACTGGAGCCAAATTACCATGGACTGAAACTTCTGAAACCACAAGCCAAAATAATTCCTTTTTCCTTATTTCTTTACCCAGGTGTTTTCTTCCAGTGATGGAAACCTAACATAAAATATTGATTTTCACACAGTCTGGATACTTATCTTTGACAAATATATAATTTATATCACTCTATGACTTTTTTGTCCACTTTTATACCTGTATTTCTTGGTTTACTTTTTAAATAAAAGTATTTATTATATTTGTTGCTAATGCTTTTTGTATCCTCTACAGAAAATACTCATTGTACCAAAAATTGTAAACATAATCCAGCTTGTCTGCTTATAAAGGATTTGTACTTTTTAACTATTTATTTAGTCAGGCAGTCAGTTAGTTTGTTAGTAGTGCTGGGATTGAACCCAAGTCTTTGTGCAAGCGATACCTGCCGAGTTACAATTGCAGATTCTAGCTTATAGGTTAATATCTAAAATCAATCACAAATTGTGTGAGATTCATTATTTTGGACAATGAATGGACAACTGTTCTATAATAATTTAGGTTTTCTTCTGTCATTAAATAAATTTACTGAATTAAAAAATTTCATTGGTCATATAGACATATATCCATGTGTATACAGTCAGTTTGTTTCAACTGATAAATTAAGCTACCATTATGTTAATACCACAATATGCCATCATTATGAAATAAGGTGGTACAATTTCTCAAAATGCTTAAAATACTTTTTTCAAAAATATTTTGACTATGTTAGAACCTTCACAGAAGTTTTCACAGGAGTTTTAGAATCGATTTGTCAACTTCTAAAAATAATCCTCGAGAAAATTTGCTAGGATTTACTTGTATTTATTCTCATGTTAACTTCTGTGATAATTGACATTTTACTAATATTGAGTCTTTGAATCTATAAGCATTGTATGAATCTCTATTTAAGAGTTCTTTAACTTTTATTATCAAAATATTAGCGTTATTAATGTATAGGTCTCACACATATTTTTGTTAGATTTAGCTCTATATATTCTTTGGTGCTTTTGCAAGGGATATTTTCATTTAAGTGTTTGTTGCCAATGTAGATAAATACTGCTGAATTTTCTATAGTGATCACGACAAGTAAACTTCTCAAGTTACCTCTAGTAATAAGCTTGCATATTAGGGTAGAAAACTATCTTTTCTTTAAATAAAGCTACTTTGTTTCTTCTTCTGTGACCTTAAGATCTTTTTCTTTTCCATGTTGAACTTGCTGAGATTTTAAGAACAATGTTGACTACCAAATGTGAAAGCAAAAATCTTTACTTTATTCCCCCAAAGCACTGACATTTCCACCTATAAGATATTTGACTAGGTCTTTAACAATAGAATATCTGGGGTTGGGGATTTGGCTCAAGTGGTAGAGCGCTTGCATACCAAGTGCAAGGTCCTGAGTTCGATCCCCAGCACCAAAAATAAAAAAAAAAAACCTCAAAAAAATAGGATGTACACAAATGACCTCTATAGGATGAAAAAGATTTGCTTTAACTCCTGCTTTGCTTCAAACTCATAACTATTTTACTTTGAGAATTATGTTTCTAAAGCCAAACACATAATGAAATATTTTGGATAAAAAAGAACACACAGTGTGAAATAAGATTGCAAGTGCATGGAGTTGGAAATAGTACAGATGGCAAAACAAAGAATGGCTATTCTGAAATATTGAGTCGTGTTCCCAAAATATTGAATGCTGTACCCACGACTATCACATTGTGCTACATCTCCTTCCCTTTTTGATGTTTTTGTTTGTTTGTTTGTTTGTTTGTTTTTGTTTTTAATTTTGAGCAGGGTCCCTCTGAGTTCCCCAGGCGACAAGAATTTTCAATCCTCCACCATCACCTTCCCAAAAGTGCTGGGATTACAGGTGTGCTACACTGTGCATCCAATACAGAGAATGGACACACTACCAAAAACTGGCTTCTGGAACTTTCTAAAGCAGGGCCCATATTCTTGGTATCATCTGTTCCAGGAACAACTGGCTACTTACGCTCTTTACATAGCTGTTTAGTCACATGTGGCTTATGAGCAAACTATAATAAGAATACTGACAAATAAATGCAAACACTACTTAAATCCTCAATTTAAGGATTAGCACACGGAAACATTTATTTTTTATTAATTTCTCTGGTGATGATGTTTCATATGATGAAGATTATAATCACAATCATGTGAAGGTGATGGACATGGAAAATAATGATTATTTAAACGTTGGACACCTAGTTCTGTTAAGGTCCATGGTAGATTATAAAAGAAGAACTGAAATTTAATAGAAAAAAATAACTTGGTAAAATAATATGCATTGCCCTACTGGGAAAATAACAACAAGATCTGAGCTACTTTCCATTCAAAAGTAAAAATAAGTGACATTTGAAAACATCGACATCAAACGAGTTTAAAAGGTAAACTGCTTAAGCAGTTTCCGTAATTTTCCTCTACAGTTAACTGCCAGTCCTATCAACCGAGTGCTCTTTGATTTTATTTGTTCATTTATTCCTTCCCTCATTCCACATAGATGATATATTGTACACAAGATTTCAAGCTGAAATGAATTTAAATTGGGAGAAGAAAGAGACATGAGGAAAATAAGGTTGATTGAGATTCAAGCAGAATGTGCACACATGGAGATTCTGCTCTTTTAGTCAAAGCTGTATAACAGTTAGGGGCCGATCAATTATTTAGTTCACTGACTCCACAAGATGCAACACAAACTAGAATTTGTGAGGAAACCTTGATAAAACCAGAAGTATTTAATAGAGAAAATATTTAGTAATGTCAGATGAGCTTATATTTACAATGCTCTTACTATATTCTTATCAATTAGTTATAGAAAAATAATGGTTAATGCCACTCTCAGTCTACAAGTGCTCATACTGCAACAACACAGAGTTGAGATAAAACACTCTATAGGGTCCACTGTAACAAAATCCAATTATGTGAGTGTCTCTAAATTAATAAAAGTTAAGGATACTCAAATATCTCCTATAATACCTTTGAAAATTTTTTTTTGCATTTCCTATTAGACCTACACTTTGTTCTCAGAAAATTTCTCCCTATTAAGGATAATAATAGTTGTGGACTATTTCTTCTCTTTTGTTCACACCAACTGATTTATGGTTTTTTGAAAAACACAAATCATAGTTTACAGAGCAGCAACACATTTTTTCCCCCTCTGAAGAACTGATGTAAAGATATTTTTGTTCATTCTTTCTGTGATGGAGCTCAACAAAATTGTTCTTGGTTTAAAGAACAAATGACATTGATCTTTTGAGTATTTGACAATGTGAATATAATGACAAAACTTATTTAGGAAAATATTTAATTGGAAGAAAATATTCTTCCAATGATTCTTCCAAAGGATAATAAATATTTAGGTAAGTGGTAACAAGGTAATAAAGTTATTGAGTTCTTTTTAAAATAACTATCTATGTTATTGATAGCTAGATCCTGAGTTAACCATAACCATAAATGATGAAGGAACTAGTAAAAATGTTGCTGGGAAAATATTGTCTTAGAATGCTTCTTGTCTTTGGGGTGTGAATTAATAATATCTTATTATAAAGACTTTTTTTCAATTTCATTGCTGATTTCTCATTTTAAATCTTCTAAACAATAAATTATCTTCAGATAACCTTGATTACTCAGCAAGGTTTCACTTGCAAGCTATAAACAAACTCTAAATCTTTTTTTTTTTAAAATTTGGCTCTATATCTTTGTTTTCTGTACAAATTCTATTTATTCTAAAGTATTTACTACTACACTGCATCTCAGCTATTCATACACTACACAGTATTCCACAAGGACAGAAACTATAATTCATATTTTTCTGCTTTGATCATAAAATAATAGCATTCATAGAAACAATAGAAATAATCAATACAAGGTTATATGGAAGCTTTTGGTGACTATTGGACAGAATGCTCTGAAATGTATTGAATTAAGACACAAAATCTCTTTAAAGTCCATTTAATATGGAAAGTTTTTCTATTATATGTGAAAAATGTGTAGGTAAGATTTTCAGAATTTACCTGAAAAGAAAACAGTCTGATTGTATTTTGGCAACACACATCTTACTGGGTTTTTAATCATAGAGAAAAATTACTCTCAAGGTCATACATCAGTTATAACCAAGTTAAAATTAAGATTATTTTTCTTTCAGAAGTGGCAGTAAAGTAATTATATATTTTTGCAAGAAATAACAATGAATTCTAAAAGGAAGAATTTTGCATACAAAGCTTCAAACTGTATCATTAGACATTTATATTTCAATTATGTAATCAATTCCCAAACAAAGCAATATATTGCCACATTCCACATCTCACTAGATAGAGGGACCCTGCTACCATGAATTCCATGTAAGTGGATGATGATTTAACTAAGTCCACCCTTACAGAGCTTACTGGAGAAGATCTTGAGGTGAAATGGCAGAAAAGAAAACACATACAATGAAGCAGGGTAGGGTCACTGGAAGTGAAATTGGCCACAGTGTAGCCCAGACCTAGGGGAGCACTTCTTGGTGGGAAGCTAAGTAGGAGCCTTCAGGAATTTCTCATCTTGCCCAGTCCCACCTCAAGACCTGATATGATTGTCACCATCGAAATGTTAAGCGACATGGCTGGACAGCCAAGCCACGGCAGAGCTGAGAAATAAGTCTTTGCTGACGATCTAGTTCTATCTGACAAGCCACTGTACGTGTCTGCAGCAACTCGATCCTTTCACTGTTCTGCTTTATATCCAGTTTCATCTCTCTCTCAGGTATCAATTTCTGATGGAATTCATTGAAAGTTGACTCTTAAAGACACAGGAGCATGATTACCCTGAGTCTGCCTGAATCTCGATCTCAAAGCAAAGCGGCAAGCTGTTGCTTCTGTTTCTGGCTGTTAGGGATCTCTCCCTCTGCTATACAGTAGAGGGCCTTCAATCTTCCCTCTCAGAAAGCCTCCATACCGAGACAGGGCACAGTCAAAATGCCAACATTACCCAGTGACCTTATGTTGTTCTTCCAGGGCCAGTATAACACTGATACTGAGAAGTCGCACAAGATCTGCCTTGGACAGCTCTCACTCGATATGCAAAACGGTCAGCTTGAAGAGTTCCTTTTGGGGAAGATGCTGAAGATACATAGAGATGCTGAGAATGAGCTGGTTCTAGAAGCATAAAGTCTATTGGATCTCAAAGAAATGAGAAAAATCAAGAAATCTAAAGAAGACGCATATTAAACTGGATATACAGAAGAACAGTGAAAAGATTCATTTGCTGCACACATGGCAACAGTGTGACCAGAGACGGGCACGAAGGCAAATTCTCAGGTACATTTTATAAGTCTAAGAAGATTACCACGGAGAAACATGACCAGTGTTTTGAAAAAGACCCTCCTGAAATGTAAGTCTATCAAGATAAACGGGTGGATAAACTGTTGCTGCGATTCCTTTGAACGTGCAGCTGAAGCTGGCGTCATGCTGTATCTGAAGACCGGGATACAGGAAAGGTCATCTTTCAATAAGGTCTCAAGCTTCCATCTTAAAGAAGCTGCAAGTTTATTCAGACTGTCCTACATCTTACCCGCGTTAGCTTTATTCAGACCGCCATGCTGTAGCAAAGGCTAGATAGTCTTATTTACAGGAATTTCCTGAAATTTCAATAACCGTATATTGTATGAAAAAAAATACACAAGTGTATAAAATCAAGACAAAAAAGAACATTTGAGATTGATGGCGAACCATATCAGAAATTGTCACCAAGAAATTTTGTTGATTTTATGTACTTAATTTCCTGGCAAATGTGCTCAGACTAACAACATTGCTAAGATTATTTCAGCAATATTTGCAATGGTTTTAGGCTCCAACTTGCTGTGGATCAAAAATGAAGAAACACAATGTTAATAAGATTACTCTCATAATCATTCTGGTTTCTAAATCTTTACTGAGCAAAAAATGAAATCAAAAAAATTCTCCCAGAAACATTTCCTAATTGTTTTAGGCCCTCACTTCTTGTAGACCAAAAACAAGGAATAACATCCATTCATACTGGTGTAATGACTGAACAGATCATTCATCAGGTGGAGTGAGCGGTTTTACTCTAAAAAGGTAAGAGATAACGTGTCAGAAAGATCTTTACTTCGGCACCCTCAGAAGCCCCATCACTCATCTCACTCTAAGTGACACTGACTCTGGTACCTTGCAAGAAAGAGCCTTATCAGCATGGTAGTCGTGGCAGAGGTGTAGGCCAGGGAGAGTTTGTTCTGAGACTTCTGTGTTTGAAGCCTATTGAGGGTTGCATTGTAAATAACGCACATCTGTGCTTTCCAACAGCTCTTCTCCCCACAGATTGTACCGTCTTGCTTATAGTGGCCCCAGAATGCTAGGCTGGAAGCGGTAGAGGGGATGAGGCTGTCCCTTCCTCTGAGAGAACACTAGAATGCACTAGCACCGAGCCCAGGCAAGAACAGTCCTCCAAAACCCAAAGACTTATTTATGCCATTGTACTCATACTGGGGAGAAATTAGAGTGAGTGTGGTGGACTTATTGTGATCAACTTGAGCAGGAACATCCAGCTGGTCTGAGTTGGTGTGGTTCTGAGCGTAGAGGGTGGACCTGAGAATTGTTGGTCACACAACAGGAAGGAGAACAGGAGCAGAATACAGCAGCTGACTGTTTCCCAGGAGACGCTCTGCTGCAGCTGGTTCTTCCAAAGGGTACTCAGCTGTTCTCATCACAGAAGGAGCTTGGGGCCTTGCTGTCGTCGAGGATGGCTGTTGTTGCTTCCCAGGAGCTCTGGTCTTCATCTCTGCTGTGAACATCGTATCCTGGTTCAGTAAAGATTTCTTCAGCCATCATGTGCAGACACGGCCGTACACAGGAACTTGCCATGGACTCCCAGCCCTTGATTGGATCTTTCAGGTCTCCGGTGCCTAGGCAGACATTTGGCACTCTTCCTGCATATTTGGCTTTTGTGTGTGAATGTTGTAACTTGTAAATGTCCTGTATTAAATCTGGTCTGTTGTAAACATTGGTTCTAAAAAGTAACTAACATAGTGAGATAACCTTTGTCAAAAACCAGGCACAGGTAACCATAAGCTTCCATTAGCTTTGCTGGTTGAATTCACAAATTTATAGGTCCAAACTTTCTTACTTTGCTCCGATCTGGAAAAAAAATCCTACTACTGTACCACTGAAACCAGGAAAGTGACCTCCTAGAACATTTGGGGTCCAGAGTTGTTCAGGAATATCTAAGGTTGTCTGCATTCTCTCTGCAAATCCTCATCCCAGAAGTACCTCTTGTGCCACTCAGTCCACATACCGGCTCTAGATCAGTTCTCTGCTGCCTTTCTAGCTATCTGCATGTGGGAGGACCCCATCAGCCTCCTTCCCACACAACCTCAGAGGCATCTGGTGCCCCAGCCACCAACCTGGCCATCCTCTAATGAATACAGAACAAATAGCATAACAAATAGCGTAATGAATACAGAACAAATAGGACAGATTCCCCAGTCCTATAGCATGACCAGTAAGCAGAGACTTGAGCAGAAGCCATTTCATACCTTTCCTCTCAGAATCCAGCCTTCCACAATATCTCACCAAGGAGGACAATTCTGGATGTCCGGGGTCTTCAACCTAGAGAGTAAGTAATCAAGTAATCTGCAACCTCAGGCATTTACTGGAATTCACCAAGACCAGTACAAGGCTGAGAGTCTGGCCCAGGTGCTCCTCCCCCACTTAACTGGGGCTAACAACCTGTCACATCACTGAGAGTTTCCAGAGCAGTGATAGTGTATGACATGCCATATTCCATAATAACTGAAGTTGTAATATGTAATGACACACATTAGGATTTCAGAACTATTTCATGGCACATTTTCAGAAATATACTCAGACTCAGGAAGCAGACAGCTCAACTACATTTTACTGAATATGGACAACAATGCAGAAAGGACTCACCCTATGAGGAAAGCAATCTCCCAGCTTTGTAAGTAGGATAGGAACAAGCAAACATGTACTTTCACAGACCAAGCAGTGGAAAGCTTTTATTACAAATAAATAGAAGACCTTCCTGTGTAGAACTCTACCTTCTGCACAGCAGAAAGAGAACCTGGAAGCTGACAACACTGAATGAGCTTTGTCTCTAAGAAGTTGACTCTCTTCAGGAAATAAATCAAAACAAAACCAAAAAGAAAACAAAACAGACCTAGAGTACAAAGCTTGGCATGTATAAAAAGTTTAGTCATGGCTGCTAATGCACAACTGCAATTTGGAATGAAATAATGTGCTATTTAATAAAATACACTAATTGCTATAGCCTTCTACCTCTTCCTACTTTGACTTGTGTTCTTACATTTTATTAAGGAGATTTCTCTCCTTCACTCTTGCAGCAGAATCACACTGTACCAAGTACAGTCTAAGTTTTCTTTAAGACTCCTTCCTCCAAAACTGAAACCATAACCACCGGTGTTGATTTGGCTTTCTCTTTTTGGTTCTTATTTGGAAACTAAAAATAAAAATAAAATAAAGTGAAGCAGCCAACCACTGCCTTTTGGGGGGATAATTTCTGCACAGCTTATAATTTATCTTCCCAAGCTACTTCTTGCAAGACTTGTGAGTAAGTCCCAATCGTTTTTACTCATAGTGTCACTTGCAAGAAGTTAACCAATTCAGAAAGGATACACAAGATTATCACCACTTGGGATTGTTTGGCTGTGCCCATATCATATAAAAATTGTATTACTGTATCATCAAGACAAGTGTCTAAGAAGGATGTAAGACTCTGGATAGAACAGAATGAAAGAGTATAATGAACAGTATGATGAAAACAACATTATTAATAGTTGATGTAAGACATTTTGGATACTGGTACCCAAATTTCCCAAAGAAAAAGAAAAAAATGGGCTTGAAGATCAAATTTAGACAGCCAAGTACCTTCTTTAGTGAGTATATAATCTGTTCTATCCTGCTCATTTCATTGATGAGAGTATAATGATATGAAATAGAAAAGGAATTATTAGAAATTGGAAAAGGGGTTGGCAGGAAATAGAGAAATGTCAGTAAAAAGAGGGTAGAATAAGAGTAGTTGGATATAAGCGACACATGACATGTACATACATAGAAATATCACAGTGAAACCTGTAATCTGTCCAATTAACATGTGACAATAACTAAAATGTTAACCCATTAAAGTTTTGAAGAAAAAATTTATTAGTATATTATCAGTAATTAAATCTAGACTGACAGTAGGAGACAATTTTGCTTCTATGTCTTACTTTAAAAAATTATTTGAATGTTTATTTTGACCATGATTGCTTTTGAAAACACAAAAATCAACAATAATTTTAAAAAATACTTTTATAAACAAATTTATATAAAAGGTATTAGTAACACCCAAAATTATGATTTGCCATGAAGAAACCCAGTGTAATTGTCCATGTCACTGGTCATATTAAAGAATTCAATCTAGTTTGTATTCCATCCAGGACAGACAGCAGTATGTTTAGGAACAGTCTGGTAATTTTCGTTTCATCTTTTCTATTTGTTTGAGTAACCAATGGCCACATTACTCGGCTTAGTCACAAAAATGAATTACTAATTCACATGCACTGGACATTAGAATAACCAAGTTTGGTCTTGTTTTGGAACTTGTGCTCCATTCATAATTTTAAGAATTGATAATATTTAAAATCAAGGTATCTGTGTGCAGACAAGTTTCAGGTTACTTTCAAATACTGTACAAGGTGTTACTGTGAAGAAAACAAAACTAGGTATTCGGGCTGCCAAATACTGTACACATTTCAAACACTTTACAAGGTGTTACTGTGAAGAAAACAAGACTAGGTATTCAGGCTGCCAATGATGTAGGGGCACTTATTGATTTTTTGAAAAAGTTCACAACATAAGGCAGGGAAAAAAATCTTAAATTAGCTTGATTACATATTTGGATCTCTATTAGTTTTTTTTTTTTTCCAGGTGATAAGTACATGACTTGTTGCACTGCAAGGGTTGTTGAACTGAAATTTAGAATTACCTTTGTTCTAAGTATGTCATGATTGTTTCTTTTTCTGGGACAGAGTATCACTATGAAAGTCAGAGGACAATTTGTTTAAGGTCATTT
>PVJO010023182.1:0-26551 GCA_004026905.1 Hystrix cristata | reverse complement strand
TATATATATATATATATATATATATATATATATATATCTTGAAAGGTGATATATCTAACATTGGCTAGTGCTCAATAACTCTGAATTGTATGAATGAAAATACTAATGTTTATGTACCTAAGTGGTGAGTAAAGAGGCACTTTTCTTCCCATAAAATGAAGAACCTTCTTCTTAAATAGATACTTAGAAATTTCAGGAACCACTGAGAATAAAATACTTATTGAAATAAAATTTTTAGATAACCTCACATAAATAATAAGTGCTATGTTTATTTAGTTTACCTATATACCATACCTAGTGATTTGTCAAAGTTTTGAAGACAAAACTTGAGATTCTATAATTAGGATCTTAAAAAATTTACCTAAGATAAAAATCAAATTAGAGAAAATGAATTGTTATTCTAATAATGACTTCATTATTTGTACTGTTTAAAATTTGCCAAGCATTAGATAAAACATTTCACATATTGTTAATCACATCAAAAAATAGTTTAAAATTTTATAGAAAGTTAACCAAACCTGAAAAATTATAATAAAAGCCCAAATATCCAAGATAATTTGTTAAATATGTATGTATGAAAAAAAAATGATAATGAAGGGCCTATGTCCCCAGGAGAATTTTAAAAGTCAGTAACAGAAATGAAAAAAAAAAAAAAAGAGAAAGAGAAAGTAGTGTTTGTATTTGAATACTTGAGAGAACTTTGGGAAAATTTCTATTCCTAAGGCAGTTTTCATAGAGCATCAGATGGTGCCCTTGACAAAGACTGACGTCTAAAATGTAAGTTATAGAGCAAGGAGAGAAATTCAAGTCCAATAAATCACCAGGAGCATATGGTATATACCTGCGAATAGTGAAGGGAATGGTGTTAAATTTCATAGATGCAAGGCAAAAATAAAACAATATAAAATATAGCCTTAATGGTAGCATCTGCCTTTAAAGATTGGAAGTTTCCTAATTTGATGCATAGAAGGCACAGGGAAAAATCTGTAAGAGGGTCAAGTGAAGAATTCAATTTTTCTGCCTTGGTAGAAAAATTGCACTGCCTTTACCTTCCCTGGATTCCTTCTAAAGTAAACTTTTCTGTCACCTCTCTTCCTGATGTTGGCTGTTCTAAGCACGTGCTGCTAGATAAGCCAGTTCTTA
This sequence comes from Hystrix cristata, assembly GCA_004026905.1. Lineage (NCBI taxonomy): Eukaryota > Metazoa > Chordata > Mammalia > Rodentia > Hystricidae > Hystrix > Hystrix cristata. The sequence continues at coordinate 25,408 of PVJO010023182.1, read as the reverse complement.
GTGGCCTTGGGTAGGTTCACTTGTCAAAACAAAAATGGGTTCATTAATTCCGTTCCCAGCACATAAAATCAAATTTGCAAATTTCTCCCTCTCTCTTTCTCCCTCTCTCCCTTCCCCTCCTCCTCCCTCTCTCCCTCCCTTCCCCTCCTCCCTCCTTCTCCTGTATAAAGATTTATTGTAATACACTTGATTTCAAATTGAATTGACTCTGCTCCATTTTCTTATTCAACCATTGGTTCATTTCATTGGAATCCAATAAAGTTTATTAAGAAAAAAAAAATCTGTGATTTGCAATTTGGGAAAGTGAAAATTTGAATAAATTTCTTTGTTCACTTTTTTTTGACATATCAAATACATAAAAATATTCTGGTACTAGTGCCATAAACTTCATAAACTTTAACACACACATGCACTAATATGACTTGTAGTTAAATCAGCATAAAGAACGTTGCTGCTCTCAAAAAGCTCCTGTTCACCTTAGTACCTATCAGTATTTATCTAAAAGTAATCGCTATTTTGAACTCTACTATTAACAATTACTAATTTGATCTAAAACTTCCAATACATAAATCATACTGATTATAGTCTATCTTCATTTGCTCCAAATATCTGTGAGATTCCATTATCTATCAGTAGATTAATTTTATTGTATTTCTCTGTAGAATTAATTCCATTTTATTATATACTGTATATTATTTGTTCACTGTCCTATTGATGGAAATTTGAGCTGTTTCCAGTTTCTATCTGAAATCAATAAAAATTATTTTCCAGTCATATCTTTTCAGAACATATGCTCTCTTTTACATGACTATAAATTTAAGACTAAAAGTATTAACCATACAGTAATCACATAAATTTAGTAAATATTCCCAAACTGTATTAAAAAATCTTGATACAATTAACACTTGAATAGCAGCACATATGTGAGAGACTGCTTGCTTTGTATATTCACCAACACTTGATATAATCAGTCTTTTCATCTTTAGCCATTGACTGAGCAGAAATAGCTCACTGTGGAATTGATTTGTATTTCACTGAGGAGCGCTGATAGTAACACATTTTATGATGTTTATTGGATATTTGATAATTTTCCAACTCCAAATATGTATAAAGATTATTGCTCATTTCTTTCTCTTATTAGTAGAGAATCTGTGTTTATCCTGAATTTAAGGCCTGCGTTGGATTTATCATTTATACATTTATCTGTGTGTACAGGGTGTTATAAATTTTGCTTAAGTTCGCTGTTTATTTTACAGTGCTTTTTGGGTTTTGCTCAAAAACTTTTTCCTACATCAGGATCATGAACACTTCTTCTTACAGTGTGTTAATACAAAAAATTTAGTTGTTTTCCGTTTTACAGTTGGATTTATGATTTTTCATTAAATAATGTGTGTTGTCTAATATGAAGAAAAGTATAATGTTCGTATTTCTTCAAATAAAGGATAAGATGTTCCTGTACCACTTATTAAAAAAAACATTTTTTTCTTACTGGATTTCATTGACATCTTGTAAATCAAGGTAAGTGAACTTTCTGTAAATGTGAATGTTTTCTACTGTTTACCCTGAGACATAAAAATTAATTTAAGTTTATAGCATATAATCCCTTGTGGGTCTACCAGAAGTTTCTAGCTAGTCTAGTGGCAGTCCCACGGATTATTTTGGAAAAGAACTACACACAGAAGTAAACACAAATGCAAATGCACATATATACACAACAAATGAAAGAGATTATAATGGAAAATTTGCTGCATTCAAAAAAGTATTTGCCTGTTTTAATCAAGTATATGAAAGTAAAATAAAATCGACTGCTTGTATAGAGTGATTTTTAAAAGCATGATTAAAATAATCAACTTTAGTCGATCAACTTTTCTGTCTGTCCATCGTGCATAGTGGCCTGTATTTTACCAAGACATTTCACCAGCTACATACTGACAATCTCCCCGACTTTATTTTGTGTTGCTTTCTTATGGCTCTTTTCTCAGTGTGTCTTGTGCTGCTATCCAGAAGGGCTGAATCTGGGTAATTCAAAATGAACAGAAAATTGTTTCTCAGAGTTTTGAAGGGCAAGAAGTTCAGGACTGCTGAGCCAGCACTGGCTAAGAAACTGCTTGTGTTTCATCTCACAGAGGAAGAGCAAAGAGGGTGCAGAGAGAAGTAAAGGAGCCAGACACCCTTCTTATAAGGAGAGCATTCTCTTGATAATAAACCAAATCCCAGGCTCATAGCATTAATCCCTTTCATGGCATAATCATTTCTTCAAGGCCCTCCTTCTTGAGAGCATCGGAATGGGAACTGAATTTCAACATGATTTGGGGAAGGGGCATTTAATCCGTAGTAGCTCTCAATACCCACATTACCTTACATTTTCACAAATCACCTATTTGTCTTGGCATCTGAAATTTATTTTTCACCTGGAATTCTAATTTCAAGACTGTTCCTCTGCTGAATCTTTTTCATCACTTAGTCTCTAATTATATTTCCAAATTAGATGCCATGAATCATCAAACCTAAAGTTGGCTACACTAACATTCACTAGCCCTGCTTTGACTCACCTACCCAAATCTTTTTCTACTACATTCTTGTACTTTTATCAAAGTACTAGTCAAAATTTGAAAAGTTCTCATTTATGTATTTTTTTCAGTTGACTTATGTATTTATTATTTACTGCTTATATTTTATTTCTTTATGTATTTATCACTTTTATTTCAATTTATTTTAGTATATTAATATATCTTGTCTAGTTTTTAATTTTTAACTTGTTCAGGCTTAGTAAAAAATAAATACAGGCTCAATACATTGAATACTATCTAAGTGACTATAGAGAATTTCTAATCATTTTAGGCTTAGACTGATTACGCAGAAATCTTTTGGAGTCTTCCTTCTCAAGATATTGTTTAAAGTAATAAAGAAAAATACCAATACAGAATGTTCAAATATCGTAGAAATGGTAACATATCATATAACAGCTTTGTTGTTAACTTTTTAAAGCATGTGTGTGCATGTACTCATAAGTATGTGTATTTGTGTATATTTCCCCTTGGAAGAGTCTAGATTTCTTGGGAAGAGGTAGTCTTTTTAGAAATTGTTCAATAAACAGTCATTAAAATCATAAGTCAAATAAAATTTCAATTTTAGGTAAATTCTAATCAGTGTGAAAAAATCGTAATAGGATTTAACATGCTCCTTTTGCATCATAGGTTTACAAGCAAAAAGTAAACATTAACATTGAATAATATGATTCGCCTCTTTATACCATGACTTTTTTTTTTACTGTGAAATAATAATATGCTGATTTTTTGGTAATTTTTAGAAATCTCAGCTAAGTTTATTTTAATTCTCATCATTAGACATATTCGAATATTCCATTTTTGTCTTGAAGATATGTGGTGCAATCATTAAAGAGAGAAAAGGCCCTAAGAACTCATTAAGAGGCTGAGCAAGATAAAGCTTGTCACAACACCTCTATCTATAAAAATAGAGTACTGGACTGTCCCGCTCCAGGAAATCCCTGCTTTACTTTACCAGCCTGTGATTTTTACATGTTCAAAATTAATAACATTGTACACTGATGACTAAGATCAAATCTTACTTCAGATCAGGAGAAGCAATCCTGGTGGTTTTGAATCCTCTTAGGAGAATGGAGGCTGGTGTTCTTCCAAAAATAGTTACTGCTTCTGGCTGGGAATACAAATATTCAGTTGTGAACAAATGTAGATGTTCCCCTCACTGAAGTTTTAGCAGTGTGTTTTAGAACCAGTGACAAAAGGGACACATTGTCGCCAACACCGGCAGCTTTCCTAGCAGCTTTTCTAAGAGCAATTGGAGTAGATCAATTGTGTTTTTGGCGGTTTCTATACAGACAAAGGAATTGAGGAGCCTCGGGCCAAAACAGAAGGTAGCATAGCCAGCCGGAGAGCGAGAATATCACACAGAGTTGTGTAGGGGAAGGAAGAATAAGAGACAACTATAACGTGGGAAATAAAAACTTGTCCTTTTGCCACTGCCTCCAGTGTGAGGGGCACTAACAGAAGACCTCAGAGAGGGACTGAGAGACTGTTTTCCAGGTGTGATGAGAAATAAAAATCAGCTAGGGTAAAGAATCATTTTAAGACACAAGATTATCGTTCTTCCTATTTTCTTTAAAAAAAAGATTTTTTTAATATCTCAGAACTGAACTTTCTGAGTCACAACAGTAAAAAATTGGAGAAATGATTTTTAATGGGATAATTTCAGAGTTCATCTCATAGCAGGGAACCTATCAGGAAATTGAAATGTTTTAGTATGAGTTTTAAGCCACGGATTATGAATACTATGTATTTTGTGTTTCCTTAGCTCTGACTTGTTTTCTTGACTCTAAAGTGTAGAGTTTTTACTGATAAAATTATGAAATCCCTGTGAAACACGGTTCATTTTAAATTGTGAAAGAACTATAATTCATTTTGAGTACTTTTTTTATGTTAAATAAAGACTCCAGCGATCTTGATTAAACACAGTAGGGTAGCTCCCAGTCGACTAAAACCGAAGTCTCTAAGTAGATCTTGTTCCATTAAGACCTGAAGAGTTACTAAACTTTAGTAATTTGATCAACATCTTCTTTTAGGTCATGAGGTCAGTTTTACACATTTGGGAACCACAGTATAATTTAAATATAGATATATATATATAAAGATATATATACCTCGAACTCGGGGCCTTGTGCTTGCAAGGCAAGCGCTCTAATCACTGAGCTAAATCTCCAGCCCCTAATTTAAATATAAAGGAAGGAAGAATTTATCACTTGCTAGAGATGGGATATCATGAATGTGTCTCACAAAGATAATTCCTAGAACTTGCAAATCTTTGTTAAGAAATTTTTTTTAAAAATTGTGATTAGGGGAACTGGGCCCTTAAACATGAGTAGTTCTACAGAAGAAGTGAAAATGTAAAATGATAATAAAAATATTGTCATCCAGTTCCGATTTCTTTCTTTAACCTACAGAAAAATCAGATGCAGTTTACCCTGAGTCCATAGAAGACTATTTCTAAGAGTCTCTCAGGCACTCATGTGTGCAAGTGCTTATATGTCCCTGATGTGAATAGGAGCAATATTTGCATATAAGATACAAACGTTCCCCAACACACACATGCACTTTAATCTCAAATTACTTACAATACACAATAAAATGTAAGTGCCATGTACATAGTTGTTATACTGTATTACTTGGGAAAAAATACTAAGAAAATTGTCTGTCCCTGCCAGTAAAAAAAAATATATATATATATATATATATATATATATATATATATATATATATTATATCATTTTAGCCATTTTTTTTACTTACCAAGAACATGTATTAGTACATTGTATACATCGCAATCACATTCATCACAGTTAATTTGTCCCTGTACATGATATATCTTAGTTCCCCCCCTTCCTCTCCCCCTCCCTTTAGCTCCCTCTTCCTTCCCTATTTACAGTAGTTTTATTTACATTTTCCCCTTTTTTCTCTTTCTTTTCTTTTTCCTTTCCTTCTTTCCCCCCTCCTCCCTTAAATGGATGCACCTTGAGAACATGTTTTCAAGTGCAATAAATCAGGCACACAAGAGTACATACCAAATTGTTTCTCTGATATGAGAAAACATAAGAGTAAATAAGGAAAAAAAAGTATAATAGATACTAAGTAAAAGAAAGATAATATTCAATAGGTAGGAGAATCAGTAAAAATATTTTTGATCTTATGTAGGTTGACTCTTTGTGGAACTAGCAGATATGGAGAGTCTGCTGTGTTGTGAAAATTCAAGGACTTCTATATGGAAAGTTACGTTTCTCTAAACATGTCTTTTGTTCTCTCTAACTGGGTTGGAGTCAGTGACAAGCAGTAGAACATAGTTTAAAAAAAGTATTACTTTGGATTTAAATTACTCAGCTGTTATTACACAAAATGGATTATATCTTATCCTCATTACATCAGCACACATAGGAACAAAAATCTTTTACCTAGGTGATATCAATTTGTTGTAAAAATATAGAAGTCAAAAGGAGATAACAAATCAAAGGACTTTTAGTCTGTCGATCTATTTTTGTTTTAAAAGTGTTTCTTCTATACAACGTATCACTGAATTTTGTTTCTTGATCCATCTTGGCTATTAGTGCTTTTGATTGGGAAATTGAGGCTATTCACATTAAGAATTATTACTGATAGGTTTTGACTTGTTCCTGTCATTGCTTTATTCTGCCCTTGCTGATTCTCTTTCTTTCCCTTCTAAATTGGTCAACTTGCCTAATGTATTTATCCAATTAAACTTTTCCCATTGTTAGCTTCATTCTCTCTCTCTAGGATATCCTTGAGTAGTTTCTGCATTGCTAGTGTGGTGATCATGAACTTCTTTAGGTTCTCTTTTAGAAAATATCTTTTTTCTCCATTAAATTTAAACATAATTTTGGAGGATATGTAAGTTTGGGTTGGAATTTTTTTTCTTTTAGGGCTTGAAATTTTTCACTCCAAGCTCTCTGACCTGTAAGTTTTGTTTTGAGAAGTCTGCTGTAATTCTAATGGGTTTTCCTTTATAAATGATTCATTGCTTTTCTCTAACAGCCTTTAAAATTCTGTTCTAGTGTTGGGGTTTTGCTTTTGATGTGTCGTGGAAAGGTTCTTGTCTGATTGAGCATAGTTTGGGTTCTATATGCCTCATTTATCTGTATGTCAAATTCTTTTCTTCTATTTGGAAAATCTTCTGCCAGTATTCAGTAAAGAGTTGTTTTTGTTGTTGTTGTTGTTTGGTGCCATTTCTGCTGGCTTCTGTCTTTTCTCTAATTCCAGTTAATTTTAGGTTAGCCTTCTTTGAGTCATCTAGCAATTTTGGATCCATTTTTCATGTTCTCTCATTGCTCTTAAGTTATCTCCCATTGATTGCTCACTGGCAAGACTCCTGTCTTCTGGAACTCTGTCCTCAACATGGGTCACTTCTGCTGCCTGTTCTTTCAATAGAAGTTTGTATCGTCTGGATTTCTGTTTGGTACCATTTTATGTACTCCAAGTCTTTTTTATGCTGGTCATTCAAGTTTTGCATCATTTGGTTTAGCTCAACTTGCTTTTTATTAGTTTCTTCTATAGACTTTTTGATCATTTTATTAGTCCCACTGTCTGTTTAGTTACATCTTCAGTGAGATTTTTAAGGATTTTATTGAACTGTTTTGTTACCTCCTCGTTATCGTTTTGTATAATTTGGCTACATGGTTTTGGCAGAGATGGGATTTTGGGAGGCATGTTGTTCCCTTGTTTGCTCATGATTTTATTATTTTTTTCTTTTTATTTATTGGTTTCATTTGTCCTCAGGTTTCAGGGTTAATTATATAGGAAATCTGTGTTGCTAGTATGGAGATCTCTTTAGTGAATGTCTACATTTCAGCACTGCCCTCTGTGTGTGGCTAACTATTGTGTTGTGCCTCTGGACTAGAATTGAACCACCTTTTTTTTGGAGGGAAAGTCGTGCTGTATTTGGGCCAGTACCCAGATCTCCAGGAATGGGTTACAGACAGTTTCATTAGTGACACCAAGGTAATCCAGAGATTGACATACACAGAAGACCAATTAACAGCCACCACTATGTCACTTTGGCTGTAGTAATGAAATCAGCAACAATGATAATATCAATGAACAATTGGATATTGACAGATTGTAAGAACCAATAACGTATCATCTGTAAACATAGAAAAACAACGATCAATAGTTATGGTATAAACATTTAAGACTAACTAAATATTGACCTAGATTAAATATCTATTAAATGGAACCATATTGCTTCCTCTAACAGTAAATAGTATTTAACAGAAATAGCATAGAGTTAATAGTTATCTAAAGATTCATAAATCTTAATAGTTATACTAGTAAATGTGGAGGGGATAGAGAACTCGAGAATGAAAAATATAAACTTTAAAACATTAATCAATGGAATATGGGAAGGAGAATTAAAAAATTGAAATGGGAGTTCTATTGAGGAGAAAAAGAAAATTAATAGTATTGGAAGGCAGCCACAGAAAAAAAATGAAAATGAAAAGAAGAAAAAATAAAAGAAAATCAAAATACAGGAAATGAAAGGTACCTAAAAAGGCAGAAAAGTGTTTGAAGGGGAAAAGAAAAAACAACGAAAAGAGAAAAAAGGGAGAACAACCTCCAACCCCCAAAAATAATGACAGGAGGAGAAAAATAATAAAAAATAATGATGTTTGAGTCAAGAAAAAAATTCATCTGTTTTTGAATGAGTGCGTTCTTTCCAGAACCTGCAGTCTTAGATTCTAGCCAGTAATGATTTTCTCCACCTAGTTTTAGAGTCTGTGGGATTGTGAGGTGACCTCCCAGTCCATAGGCCCCTCTGTCCATTCACCCCGGACTATGGTGACTGTCTAAGATGAGATGTGGCTCTGTTCATATTGATAGATGGGGAAAGTAATCAGCTTTTTGGTTGCTCTGGACGTAAGCCTCAGGTACAGGTTCAAGCAGACTGTTGGACTCAATGTCCACACACCCTGGACTAGGTTTCTCTCTAGAGAGGGCAGAGCCCATGTGCTGTCCAGCCTGAGTTAAATTTTCTCAGGGGCCCCGTGTCTATCCCGCATCCTCTCAGAAGCCATCTCCTCTGGTTGTATCTCATCCAGTCACTTTGTGGGTGAGGAACACTGAAATCCTTGAAGCTCCTGGCCATCTCTGTACTTTCTCCTGGTCATGTCTGTACTTGCTTTAGGCTTTCCTCCTCACTCCAGACATTATCTTCATCCAAAGTCACATTGGTCTGTAGGTCCATGCCTCTGCTGCCCTGTGCCAGGGGAAGCAAGATATAGAGCCATCTTAGAGTTGGCAAATGGTTACCACAGGTGGCCTGTAAACAGTGTTTTTAATGTAGTCTAATTTGTTTGTTTTACTTAATATCAATATTTTTATCCAGAGTAAGTGAACTCAGTGAGAATAACATTTTATGTTTTTCAAGTACCTTGATATAAAAGTGCATAGTTATATAAAGAATGATTAAGTAAATCAGATGATCTATGTGATAGTAGGGGTTGCACATGGAACCAAAAATTGCAAACAAGGAACAGTTTATACAATTTTGGAAGGGAAAGATAAGTTTCTTAAAAAATTTTTCAGAGACCTAAAGTATGATTTCAAATGTAACCAGCAGAACCAAAGGTGAAGTGCAAAGAAAAAAATAAATAAATAAAAGCAGGGGCTGGGGATTTAGCTGAGTGGAAAAGAAAAAGCAATATAATTCACTCAAATGCAATATAGTTCATATGATATAGTTCAGGACATTCTAGAAATATCTTGAGACTGTATTTTTTTATAAACATCATGAGACATAATTGGAAACTAAAAATGTATATATCCAAGGAGTAAAATATGATATGTTGATATAGATATAGTATGTAAAATTATTACCATGATCATGTTGACTCACTTGTACTACCTCACAAAACTCCTCTCTCTATTGCATTTTTGTGATACCTTGTAAATCTGTTCTCTTGAGAAAATTTGGATACATAATAATATATTAACCATTGATGTACATTGTTATACGTTCAATTTTCAGAAATTACTCACTTTATAACAAAAACTTTGTGGCATTTTACTGGAATTCTCGCATTTATCACACTCTATTTAATAATCAACACACTACTCTGACATTATGAATCTGACTTCTTTAACAATTGACGTATAAATGATGTCCTGTATTCCTCTACACATCTTTTGTTCTTGGCTTATTTCACTTACCTTAATGTATTCTGTGTTCATCCATGTTGTCGCAATGTGAAAATTTTCTTTTTTCAAGTCTAAATAATATTTCTATTTGCATGTATGTGCCTTACATCTTGTGTATCCATTGATTCATTCACAAGAATTTAATTTGATTCCATACCTGGTTGGAATAATGCTAAAATGAATGTGGAACTACAGATATCTCGTCAAGGTACTGATTTAAGTTCCGTTAGATACATAGCCAGAAAAAAAGATTGCTGGATCACATAATAGTTCAAATCTTAATATTTTGGGCAACCTCCATAATATTATTTAAAATGTCTATAATAATGTACAATTCTATTAAAAGTGTACAAAAGCTTTCAATTCCAAATGTGCTAAGGAAAAGTTTTCGGCATTTTGTACTCAGGTAAAGCGATGTAGACCCTTTGGATAAAATTTACAGGGCAGTAGACAAGAAAATGTCTGAAAATATTATACATAGCAAAGACAGTCTCTGTAAAAATTTCCATGGTGGATGTTAAGTTTTATTTATTTACTTATTTATTTTATTTTATTTTATTTTACCAAGAATATGTATTGGTACATTGTATACACAATGATCACATTCATCGTGGTGGTTAATTTGTTCCTCTACATGATGTATCTTGGTCCTCCTACCCCCGCTTTCCCCAGCCCTCCCTTCTTTTCTCTGATCCTTCCCTATTTACAGCAGGCCAATCCAAAAATGGGCATCTGAAGTACATTTACTTTTGTGAGTGCCTTCTTAATCTTTTAACACCTGTGTTTCTTTAACAATGTCTAAGCTGCTCCAAAGTCTGGCTGAGCGGTGTCTTTCTAAAGCACCCTGCAGAGCACTCCTTCTAATGGCCCTGTGGAGATAGAGGGTTTCTTTCGGTTATTCAATCCTGGAGGCTAGAGCCTCAGCAGGAAGAATCCATCTTTTATCTTTCCAGTGGGAAGGCTCCATACACTGACTTTGCACTGATCTTCTGAATGAGTTAAAAGAGCTTTATTTCTATTATACATTCACATTTTTAGCTAGATTTTAATGCTACAGGACACTACATTAAAAAGTATATTTCCTGACATATCAGAATAGAACTGAAATTATGAAAGCAAAACATACACCAACTTCACTGGTAAACTTACCAGTTCACGTCAAGTGGTCTCCAATTCAAAGCAAGTTTGAGATTTTTCTTACCTGCAATTTAAATCTTGTTTTCCTGACACCTTATTGGAGGACTTTTTAGCATAACTAAGAATAGAAAAGTATATTTTCTACTGGAAAATCTGCCCTCCACCCTTAGGGATAGTCTTTGAGCATACAGTTTTAGATAAATAGAGTCTACCCTTAATTTTGTTCTCAGTATTAAGTGAGCCAGGCTTAAATAAAATTGTGGTGTTATGGATGCAGCTCTGTGGTGCGGCATTGGTCTGGCCTGCCTCAGGCCCTAGTTTTGATCAGAAGCATTGGGAAAAAATATGTAACTCTCTGTGTCTATGTATAGATACACATACATTCACAGGAACTCATGTTCACACAGGTAAGATGTGAGCAGCCTCGCTGAGCTGCTACTGCATTATAGTCAGTTCAGCATTGTTTTAATATTTGTTTATTTAAATTTCTAAAAATCGTAAGTTTCAGAATCACACAGTTATGTTTTAATGTTAGAGATTTTAATACACTGTTATATTTTGAATTTAATAATAATTAACAACGTTGTTAAAAATCTATTAGCAAATCAGAAATTTTAAATAAATGATTTGACTGAACTCGAACTTTAATGACTTATGTACATTAAATAAGATTTTGGAAACAGTTTTCCCTTAGAGGTATACATCTTAGTCATTTCACATTTTATATTTCACATTCATTTGACAGAATATTTAAATAAATATTCTGTATTTATTTCAAATATTTTAAAAAGAGAAATTCTTTTCTTTCAAATAATCATCTTAAAAGGTAAAAACTACTAAACGCACTGTCAGTGACTCTGAGTCTTTTTCTTTTTTCTGTTTCTTTAAAAAGAGTCAGATGAAGTGATAATTTAAAAGGCCTTTAAATATCTTCAATCATTTTCACATTAAAATTTTAGACCAGGATATCATATAAAAATAATATCATTCATTGATTTCTTTTAAAAGTTGCAAATTTACGTCTGGATTCTAGAGAAGTCAAACTATAGAAATAAAAAGTAATTAGAATGGTGCTTGCCAGGGTTTGGGGGAAAATGGGGAGATTTTGATCAAAGGATAAAACTTCCAGTTATAAAATGAATAAGTGCTAGAGTGTGACATATGTTGACTACATTTAATAATGTATTATATACTCGAAGTCTACTAAAGGACTAGATTTTAAGAGTTCTCACTATACACAACATAAAAAGGATCGCTAAGTGCAGTGATATGTTAATTAGTTTGAGGGTGGCAATCATTTCACAATGTATGCATATGTCATCAAATTAGCTACCTTAAATATACATAATTTTTGTTTATAAATTATACCTCATTAAAGCTGGAGACAAATCTTGCAGTGCATTTTCAGATACAATATTCATATTCTCATATAAGAGTGGTTTATTTTCCCACTATTTAAATGGAAAAAAATTTTAAATTTTATAAATTATAAGTGTTATATACATGGAAATGAATGTTTTTGAAAATATATATCTGTCAGCAAATACGATGTTTTAAAATAGTTGAATATTAAATAATAATAAGCATTTAAATAGTTCATCAATTAGTGCTCAAAATAAGTAAGTAAAAAGTTTTGAAGATTCTCAGGGTTCTTCCACATAATTAGACAATTAGCTCGTTTGACTTACAGAAGTTAAATACAGAGCAAGAAAAAAAACAATATTACTTTACTTTTTAAAAAGAAGGAGCCATGTTAGTACAAATGCTCTCACTGACTGGGGAATTCAAGGATTCTGTTTACAAGGACTGACCATAAATTGTCTTGGAGAATCACAATATCTCTGAGAGCAATTGGGAGCAATATTATTATTGCTTGACTACTCCAGGTAGATCCAGTGTCATGAACCTATACTTCTCCATGCAAAAAAAAACACCTGCAATTATCACCCTTTTCTCATTATCTCACTTACTAGCTGCTATTTTATTGTACTGCTTTCTTGCTACTGAACCTTTCCACAAGTAATTACTCCTTCACCTACCTCTTCTAGTAAATAAATTTTCCGTGAAATATATACCACTCATGATGAGGTTAATAACTCTTTGTCAGCATGCGATTATTCCTGGGTCCTCCTTAAAGTCTACAAACAACTGTATTTTGTTTTAAAGGAACAAAAGCAAGAATCCTGTAGCTTCTTAGCATAATGTGTGAACATCACCATGCTAGTGTTCTTCGTCTTTATTACAGTAATTTTACGACTAAGAAACCGTTTCTGCTGAGTGATACAAAGGTTATCTACAGTGAGCTCAGGCTGCTGCGTTGGTCTGTTGTTCCATCTGGTAGTATCTCTCTCTTCTCCTTTGAGGAATCACCTTTCATCCACCTTCCATCCATATGGGCTTAGCAAGACTCTCTCCCTGCCTTCTATTCCAGTTTTTGGCTCTAGAAATAAATCTATGACCAAGGCCAAAGCAACAAGGGTCTACATCTACTTGGGCATATTGGTTGTTTTAAAATAAGCACATGAAAAAATAAAATAAAATAAAATAAACACATGGCCAATTAAACCATAAGACCTACTTCAGGCTCTTGGAAAAACAGTCTGTCACTACTGAGAACATTATTCTCCAAATTCCAAGATCCATCAAATTGACAAAGATCTTCTAGAATGAGAATAATTTAGGAAAAAAAAAATACACACCTGTATCAAGACATTTAGTTGGCTATTATTGTTTATCTGGAGTCAAGTGTTACTAAAGAAAATGTCCCTGTTATTTCTCAGATGCATGAAAAATTAACTTGTTCCTTTTCATGGTTTGATCCCTCAAGGTTTTAATTTTTTGCTAAAATATGAAATTTTTTCTTAATAATCAAGATTCTAGATTATAAACTAGACCAGACTAATTCTTCATCAGAAAGGAAGGAGGTGGCATGAGCTTTCAAAATTCAGAGAAACTTGAACTATAATTTAGTTCAGAGAAAAAGTATAAACAAAGAAAATGATCCAAGGAAATAGGCATAAAATGAAGGTATCCCTTAAATGTAGCATAGAGAAAGGGGAGATCCTAATGAAAAATAATTTGCACAGAGAAGTCGAGGGCAAGATTGTACACATTCTTCAATGTCAGAACCAGAAGTTAGAACTTCATTCTGCAGGCAAAAACGTGTCATAGGTGATTTCAGATAGAGAAGCAGAATGACATGATCAACCCTGAAACTCTGGAAGGTTATGCTGACAACATTGTACAGGATAGATTTAGAGGAGGAAATTCTAGAGAAAGCGTTTCAGGGGAATGTGGCTGACACTGAGAAATAATGCACCCTTCTGAAGGAATAACCCAAGGAGATAATATAGAAGTGGATAAAAAAGACTTCAGCTTAATATCTTTCTTCCCCAAATTATATGACACTAACATTCCTTTTTACTTAATGTGACTGCAAAGCATATGTAGATCATGAATAGATTAATATCAGTAGAAACTGCTAGGTAAAAGCATAAAATGGAGAGTTTATTTACAATAAACGGAATCAGCATCTACCAGAGAGACCTCATATTAAATGAAGATAGTAATGCAATGAAGATCAATTTAACTATAGCAATACTATTGTATGCCTATAAGTTGAATTTTGTGAATGATAGTACCATTGTAAACTGCTTCAAAGTCCATGGCATGGACTTTGAAATGACATTTAAAATGACATCCTTCCGTCAGACGTTTCTATTGAGATTTTGGCTTAGATATACTAGGTAGTTATTTTTTGTACTGTGCAAAGCTCAACACAATCTGTTTTGTTTTATTGAAATTACAACTGTGTTAATGTCATGGTAAGCACACTTAGAAAGTCAGAGGGATAACAATACTCCGGACAAAATTAGAGTTTAAATTAACAAAATGGAAATAGGAAAAAAAAAAACATTAGGGTATATTAAAACCATAATAAAAATTGAATAGACCTTTCAGATGACTTGCTACTATTTGAAAAAGCTGTCATGACAGTGACTTTCTAGTAGAGGAAGATATTTAATCGGCTGAATAAAATAATTTTATAAGGTTATAATAAATGAACGACTAAGGCCCGCTCCTTACAGGACGGAAGCCTTGTCATCCTGGACTGTGAAGACAAGCACAAATGATTATTAGAAGGTTTAATTGAAACTGGGGTGAAATAAGAACAAATGAATAAACCTCTAAATATATTAATAATATAAGTGAAGTCTACCAGATGCATATTGTGAGACTTTGAACAACTGCTAAAATAAATATATAAATGGCAGATAAATTGATAGATATCTATTAAGACTATAAAGTTGATAAACCTGAAATTAAAAAAAATATTTCTCAAATTAACAAATGAAGCTATACTAGGTGTATTAGCATCCTTTGAAGAAAAAATTTATATGCAATATACATATGCAGAGGAGAGAAAGAGACAGACACTGTGTATGTGTAAAGAGAGAGGAAAAGAGGAAGAGAAAGATAGAGAAGAAGCCAGAGAAATAGAGAAGAGAGACAGTGTGAGAGAGAGACAGACACAAACAGAGGAAGAGACTTATTATTAGGAATCTTCTCAAACGACTACAGAAACTGGTTCATCCCAAGCTGAGTCAGTGAGTTTGAGACCCAGACCAGTCAGTGGTGTGGCCCCATCTTGGAGGCTGACAGGCTTGAGACTTGGGTGCTGCAGTTCCCCTGTGAAGATAGGAAAGAGTTGGTGTTTTAGTTAGAAGGTAGGTGGGGAAGAGAACATTCTCACCTCTTTGCGTCAGGGTCAGTTTTTTTTATTTGATTCTCTCCTTCACTTAATTAAATGAGACTCACAGTAGGAGGGCAAACTATATTACTCAGGCTACTAATATAAATGTTATTTCCATCCAAAAAAATATCTCTCATACAATATCACTCAGAATGCCATTTGACCAAATATCCGGGTACTCTGTACCCAAGTCAAGTTGCCACATAAAATTACCCATCACAATTTGATTTAAAAAAACTGATGTAATACATAGAAATCATTTAGTGAGATGGTAAATTGCAACCATAAAAAAATTGTTTAACACTTAATTAGATAAATGCTGCATTAAGAAAAAGAGTTTGATAAAAAGCAAAATTAAACAATGTGACATTAAGAGGAGATATGAATAAAACTCAAAGATAAAAGTCAAAATGTTACCATAAAACACTGTTAGAAATCTTGACAGTTAATTAACATCGCATAAAGTAGCCTTCAGAGGATGCAATGTTACTAGAGATAATGAGAGACATTTCATAGTAATCATCAAAATAGTATCAAAATCACATTGTAGATCTTACACCATATGAAGCTAATATCAGAAATTTAGAAAGGTTCATAAAATATCAATTAATAGAACTAAAACAAAACACAATACACAATTAGAGAGAAGTGTAGTATTTCACAGATCAAATGGAAAATGAGTAAAAATAACTTGAAAAAGAACAACAGCTAATATTTATAGATAACTGTAGGAAACAATTGTAGCACATATTTTATAGTGGAACAGGAGTGACTAACAACATTAAATATAAACTGGAACACAAAACAAGTTTTAGTAATGTAGAATTGCAACCACCCAGAATAGGAGCGCTAGTGTTAGTAAATTAGCAGATGTGGATGATTTGATATTTAGTTTTTTTTAGATGTTGAGACTCCAAGGTACTTTTTTTTTTTCTTTTTTTCTTAACCAGTGTAAGTGCACCTTCAAATGACATACACCTGTTCACAGATAACGTACACCAGTTCACAGATAACACACACCAGTTCACATATAGTGCAGACACCTTCTTAGAGCATGCAGCCCATAGTCAGCTGGCTCCAGGGCAGGAAGGTCATGGCAGAGGGGCCT
Source organism: Hystrix cristata (assembly GCA_004026905.1). Lineage (NCBI taxonomy): Eukaryota > Metazoa > Chordata > Mammalia > Rodentia > Hystricidae > Hystrix > Hystrix cristata. The sequence goes on along the minus strand of PVJO010023182.1, from coordinate 8,673 downwards.
GGCGGAGAAAACCTGCTCATTTCATGGTGGTGAGGAGGCAGAGGGAGAAAGTGGGACCCAGTGGGGTAAATACAGCCTTCCAGATCTCCCCAGTCTGTGACTGGCTTCCAGCCAGGTCCCTCCTCCGTACGGCTCACTCAGCTCCTGCGCCTATGAGTGGAGGAGTCCACTGATGAGTCCGGTGCCTCCAGGGCACAATCACCTTCCAAAAGTTCCTGCCTCCAACTTCACAAATCGTTTGGTTGATACTTCAGATCTGCACCACAACAATCCTACTTCTGGGCATTTCTATGCCTTTTAAGAACATATTTTTGCCCATTAATTATTTTATTTTGCACATTGTCCGTTCCATTTGGGAAACCACTGAAAAGTCTTACACGTCAAACTCTTTTCAACTTAACTAATGTATATTGAGTATCTCATTTCCTACACACAATCACATTGTATTCTACTAAAAGGAGATCCATAAAATAATTATAAACATGTTTCTGCAATTAGTGAATAATCTAGCAAGCTCCACAGACTGAATGTAATACTCAGGTTCAAATATCCGCTCTACCCTTTGCTTATATTTCTGTGTATCTCTAAAAGTTCAACTATGTAAAAACAAACAAACAAACAAAACTGGGATTTCTCATCTATACATGTGTTATTGATACAAAAGTAATCTGTTTTCATGGAGTCTTTCACTAAGATCATTGTCAGTGATAACAAACATAATTAACTAACTTTCATCATAAAAAATTACTTGTGGTTACTTAAAAAATGTGAGAATCGAAAAAGTATAATCTTATGAACACTTGGAATTAAACAAAGTCAGGTATGATATGTTCTCAGACAGGCATGCCCGAACCCCACACCTTACAGGCATCACACTTTGCCAGCAGCTCACATCGCTGGTTCTTTCGCAATGTACCAGCGTCAACAACAACAACAACAAAAAAGGATATTGCAAAAAAAATTTGAATAGTTGAAAAGTTCAAAACGTTATAAATACTTCATTTTAAAAAATATTGTACAGTTATGTATGGTAAGGAGGTTTTAAAAAGATGAGTAATATAGAATACATGTTAGCATTTTTATTTCAGTCAATTTCAAAGATGATGGTGGTATTTTTAAAGTGGGGAATACTGGGGAAAAAGAATGAATTAGGCATAGTAATCAGTTCACTTTTGTGGAAACTTTGTTTTGGATGTCTGCGAGAGATCCAACTAATAATGTTGAAAAAGCCACGGGATATAAATATCTCCTCTTTAAAAATGTAGTCTGGATGGTCTATCTTGCCCACATAGTCATCAGCATACTCATAGTTTCAACTGAGTGTTAAAAATTTTATCAGGGTATTTCATAGCAACTCCAAATGTCCAAATCCAGAATGATAAATGCCAGATTCAAATATTATCAAAATTTATCTTCATCCCCTAACTGGTGTCACTTAAATTCTAAACTTAAAATTTTCAGAGTCAGTGTTGCTTTTCTTTCTAGTGTACTCAATACACATATTTAGAATCCATATTCACCCCATCTTCATTCTCATTGATTCCTGTAGTTTGGGTTTGGACTGTGCCCTAAAGCCCCGGATGTTAAAGTTTGTTCCTGACACTCTGGGAGGTATTGGGCACTTTCAGAGTTGGGGGTAGTGAGGCTGCAGGTCACTGGGGGCTCCTTTGAAGGGCGTTACAGGTGCCTCTCTTTTCCACTGTCTTTTGGTTTCCTGGCTGCCGGGAGGTGCGCTGGGTCCTTCTCCTACCTTTTCCCTGATAGGTGTGCTGCCTCCACTGTAGTGTGTGAACAACAGGGGCCGGCGGTGGCGGGGGGTGGGGGGGTGCTGACGCTCCAAAATTATGATGCGAAAAAAACTGTTTCCCTTTTTAAACTGTTTTCTATCAGACGTTTTCTCAGGAATTAGGTAACAATGCTGAAGAAAAGGAGTCTCACCCCATCCCATGATGTTTCACATTCAATTTTAAAGGGTTCTGAGATTCTCACTGCTCTCACTATATGTTTACATGATGTTACTTATAAGTTTGGTTATTTTTAAAATAAATAATTACTGACCATCTATTACACCACTTATCATGTACAATTTAAATCAGAGGAACAAAAGATAGAAATAAAAAATAAAATTTCCCTCCCATGTATTTTATATTCTGGAGTTGAGCAAGAAGTGTATAAGTAAATGAGTGCTACATATAATGTATCAGTTAATTTAAAAAAAGTGACATGGAGAAAAATAGAGAATGGGGAGATGAAGAGAAAAATAGGAGAAGTATTTATATATTTAAGGGCTGGTAGATCATGCCCATTGAAAAGATAGCATTTCAACAATGCAGAAATGAGGAACAGTCCATGTCGCCACCTGGGAGAACAGTATTCTATGAATGCGGTAGCTTCAAAAACTTCTGAAGTTAAAAATATGTCATTCATTTTCAGGCAATAGCAAGTAGGTTGGTGCTGGTAGAGAAAGATGAATGCAGGTAAAAATAGTAGAACATACAGTTAAAGACTCAATACCAATTTTAGTTTTGAAGAATTTCAAGACTGTTTACTGAAATGACCATCCTTATTTATAGTATCGATAAAGTGTAAAAAGATTCCTTTTTTCCACCTCTTTCTCAACACCTGTTATTTTCATAGTTTTAATGATAGCCAGTATCATTAAATGATACAGAGCAGATGTGAGATGAAATCTCATCGTAGTTTTAATTAGCTTTTCTATAAAATTTGAGATGATAAACTTTTTTTCCACACCTCATTTGGCTAATGCATATTTCAAAAGACTTGACACAAAGTATTTTACATTTTCTCTCCACAACGGTGACAAGTATTTGAGGTAATAGTTTTCCTAATTCACCTGACTTTATCATTATGTAACACATATATATATATATATCAAAATATTTCATTGAACTCCATAATACATGGAATTAATATTTATCAGTTACAAATAAAATAAAATTTAAGAAAAATCAAAGAGTCAATAATAGCAAGGATTTCAGGGGTATTTAATACAAAGGTGTGCAAGGGAGGAACAATCTAACTTAGGTTCAGCAGAATTGTCCAGACTCCTGTGTTGCTTATACATTAAAGGGCTACAATGGGAATCAAGGATATAAATTGAAGACTATTTGATAATCTATTGCAATAATTCAATCAAGTTGCTTTACTAGTTTCACTCATGACATTAGAAATAGAAGTAGAAAGAAATGGTCAGATTCTGGGTATTTCAAAATAGTGCCAAAATTATTAGCTAGAGGCAATTCACTTTCAAATTCTCCTTAGTCATTCAGAATAGCTGTCTGTTGCCTCTCTTTTCCCCCTTTCTCTTCTTCAGGTAAATTGCCTTCTTTTGTTTTGAAAAAAACCCACAAAATTATTTTCTATTAGGATATGAGAAGTGAGAGAAATGAAGAAATCAGGAATAAAAATGATACTAAATTATTTGGCCAGAAAAACCAGACATTGATGTACATAGGAGGATATGATGTGTGTTACAAAGTAATATTTGTTTTGATAAATGAGTCATATGTCAAAGAAGTCATGTGACCAGAAGAAATAATATAGACACAAGCTGGTGATTGAAGAGACAGACATTTAAATCTGAAAGTATTGAGATAATGTGATTATTGGAAATAAGAAGATTTAAGGAAATTCTGCCCAAACAACTGTTTTTTTTTTCTTTATATATATATATGTATATGTATATATATATATATATATATACACTACACATATATATATATATACATATGTGTATATATATATATATATATATATACACACACACATATCTTTTTTCTTTGATGAGGAAAACTATATGGAGTACGAGTCTGTGGAGGAAGATCAGGAGTGTCTCTTTTGAACCTGCTCAGTTTAAGTTTCCTGTTACTGAGGCAATTTAATAAGAGTTGTCAAGTAGGCCAAGAAATGTGATACCTGTGACCATACTGCATTTGGTATTTAAAGTCATTGCCCTGTACATTAACCCGTGGAAAATTAATGTAGATAAAGAAGAGGCATCTCAGAAAATTTTGAAGACAGGGAGATAAAGAGAAATCAACAATGCAGAATAAAGAAAAGGATTCAGTGAGATCAGCAGACAAAAGAGGAATGCTTTGATCCAGAATTTCCGTCCTGAAGGTCTCCCACGAGAAAATCTGTATCAAAAGATTTTGCTAAAACACACATGGTTACAAATCGACCATTGTATTCAGCAATGTGATGAGCAGGCATGAGTCCAGCTTGTGGAAATGGTGGACAGAAGTGATTACATATACGCAAGGAAGAAAAGAAGGAACTAGAGAGCAGGATATATTGTTAACATTCTCAATGAATCCCATATTTTGGTATCGCTCCTCTTTTTTTTTTTTTTTTCGGTGCTGGGGATCGAACTCAGGGCCTTGTGTTTGCGAGGCAAGCAGTCTAACCACTGAGCTAAATCCCCAGCTGAATCCCATATTTTGAATGAGTACAGAGAAATTGAGTCAGTAAAGGCTTTACTTTTTACTTCCTTGTTCTTTTTGGAATGGCTGTAGTTTTTGCAGTTCTTGAAAACTCATGAGAACAGTTATTATTCTGGGAGTCAGGAAAAGCCCTGGGGCAATATTTCATAGCGAAGAGTGTGTAAGTATGGTGGTGCCATCATCTGGAAATGTGGACAGTCCTTCATGAAAAGGGGGAAGGAGGAAAGACAGGAGGGAAAAGTTATGAAATTTTCATCTCAGGAAGTGACAAACTGAAAGGATTTATAAACTGTGATAGAAATCCCAGACTGGAGGATCCACTTAAGGTTAACACCCATAGTTAGGATGTGAAGACATTCAGTACAACTTTGCTTGCTAATGAGCCATATTTGGCTGCACAGTTCCTGTCAGGACCCCACATTGTCTTGGAAGTTTTTCCTGCTTAGTTTGACTAGGCTGGAGAAGCTAGGTGACTTGATGATGCTTGTGAGAGTGCAATTAGAGTGATGACTCAGAGAGCACAAAGGAATGAGAATATGATGTGTGTTACAATCAAAATATTGATTGAAACATTAAGTATACCATAAAAGCCATATCACAGGAATGAATAAGGGAGAACTGAACCTTTGATTTTGAATGTATGGATGTGATATGGTTACTGGAAAAAGGTTTAGGGAAGTACTAGTCTAAATAATTATGTGAAAATGGGAATGTTCCTATAGCCACACTAGCCACAAGCCTCTACTAATGTCTAATATGATGAAGGAATTTATTTTTGTCAACCTAAATTTAATAACGTATAGCTATTTGCTAATATGTTTGGCAGTGCGAGTCTACGAGTCAGCACCAAAGGTACAGAAATAGCACAGGTTGTACTGAGAAAGGGAGAATGAGCTAGAGGGGGAGAAATCACTATGCGACAATGAATGACTAATCTCTGCTCTTGGGGGGAAGGGTAAGAAAACTTGGTAACTGCAGATTCAAAACTGGGACACTTCAGGAAAGAAGGAGAGAACTTTTTAGATTTCTCACAGCTAGAAATGAGAATGAGGTCCCGTGAATTAAGATCTCTGAAGACAGTATCTCTTCCTTGGGAGGAGGCCTTCTGACGGGTACTGTAGAAGAGCAGGCTATTGAAAAGGTTCGGTTAGGTAATAAAGCAAAGGAACAGTTCAGGGGGGCAGTTAAGTACATATAGGGTATTTTGATGAAAAATAATGTGGCAGAACAATGTTTCTGTTTTTTTATCTTTTTTTTTTAAGACATAGACTTACGGGAGTGATAATACACGAAATGAGAGTGATGTGGGAGATTTTAGGCTCCTTATGAGAAACTGGTCTTAATATTGACTAAAGAGCATAATGCTTTGGTTAGCAAGTATATTCCCCCTTTTCAATCAACAGACATGAATTAATCTTTTTCCATGCGGCAGATATTATTAAACATTTCAGGCTATAGATGCAGCCTAAAATGGACTTGACTCTTATCTGAATTTTATGGCAGAACTTCCTAAAGTAAAAAACTTTGTAAAGAAACAGTCCCATTATCTGGTCCATAAGTGAATGTTTTGTATGCTGTGTGTTTTTCTGATTTTGGACACGGTATTCGTGTCAATTGTCAACCTTTACCTTTCAAAGAGAATTTGTGGGTCCTTTTTACTCTCTGCTTAAATGGTGACTCCTGATTTTACAATGATTTCAATTTATTTTAGTTGTCTTTTATAAGCCATTACCTAATTACATGCTAATTTTTAAAAAATAACCCAGAGAGTATTTTTGAAAAAAGAGCAGATAACATAACTGATTGGTAGCTTACAATGATAATGGATAATACATTGAATCATTATTTCAGAGATTACAAAAAAAAATCATCATCAGAATAACTTCACATTGTTCCAAATGCCATTTCATCAATTTTATAACAAATTCAGAAAATGTTTTCTGTTTGGTTTCCAATATAGAGATTCTATTTTCCATTTTGTTCATGGAAACAGACTGGACTTATTTGCATAGAAAACCACTGTTGTGATTAAGTATTCTGTGTTGGGGTTTAATCATGGCACAGAAGACCTTTGAATGATTACAAATATGAATGGGAAATCTAACAACTAACTAATTTATAAGTGAAGTAGACATTTAGTTTTCCATTCTTTTCCTACTTGAACTCTTAAATTGAATAATTTTACCTTTCCTTTCTGAATTACTTCTTAAAACTTTAATAGCACCATTCTCCCTGGGTGTTCTCATCATTTTTCTCAACATTTTCCTTTTGGAACTTTCTCCTCAAAGCAAATGTTTGTACACTTTATTTCTTCCTGATGTTTTGGTTTTCAATTTTTTTTCATCTTTCTTATTATCACACTCATATCAGCAACCAGTATCTGTAATCCATCGCTGTTTAGAATTTCACACCTGCCTCACGGATGTGTCAAGCTATATTTCAAAAGGCATTTTAGAGGCGGCCTTCTCCAACTTACATCCATTCAATCTCTCCATTTCGATGTGTACGTTTCCCCACGTTCCCATGTACAGTGACCACCACTCCATCCTCAGACCACACTCTGCCTCTTAACAGACTTCACTCTTCCGCTTTCCCATTACTTCCTCTCCTGGTAGATATTTGTCTATCTTTTCACATTTTTATTTTATTTTGTTTTTCTTATGAGGATTCATTTTTTAAATTTTTATTAGCAGATGTTTGCAGTACATATGGTTACATTCACCATAGGAGGTCGGTACACGTACATAATGCATTTTAATTATTTTTTTGTGTCCTTATCCCCTCTCCTCTGTTTCTTTTCCTTCCATCTCTTGGTCCTCTTCCCTTCTGCAAAAGATCTATCTTTCAAAGGCAGAAAGATTTCTGTCTTTGATGTTTCAGCTTTTGACAGCTAGAGAGGCTTTTAAACCCTTCTGATTTGAATTGAATTGAAACACCGAATAATCAGTGTATGTTTAACATATTTCCAAGTTACTCTCAATTTTCAGTAGCCTACAAAGCATTCTCCAGGATCACAGAACTTTCATTTACTTTTTTAAAATGTATTTTTGCTGCTTCCTTTTGATAATATTTTAGTGTTTCATCCTTATAATGAATAAGGCTCCCAGTCTGAGTATAAAACTGAAATAAATTCACTAAATTCACAAATGCAAAATTGTTTACCGAAACAAATGACCTACTTTAGCCAATTCATCTAACTCTTATAAAACACATTTTGTCTTGTGGTACAGCCAGATGATTTGGAGATCTTTTGAAAGAAGGGATGAAATTTGCTATGAAGGAGAAGTAGTATTTGAATCATTGTGCTATAACTGGTGTCTAGATGCCCCCCTAAAGCCTCATGAGATCATAGGAGCTTTTCAGAGTTGCTTGAATCTAGAGTGTGTGATGTGAGATTAAGTGTGTTGTGTTGGGATCAGGGGAGTGTGAGTACTAAACCAACCCACTGATTGGTTTGGCGTCATTCTGGGAGTGGATATTGGGAAGGCCCATCCTGGGTGTGACTTCTAAATACACGAAAGGTGTGTATCCTGGACAGAATATCAGAGACAGAAAGAGGGCTACTATCCTTGCTTCCTGCTTTGCTACTTAGCTGCTTGCTGCCTTGCTACCTCCTGCCTTCTCCCTGCCATGAACTATTTCCTCTCCGCCGGGCCACCCCACCTTGGATTCAACTATGTACTGAAACCTCTATAAACTGTGAGCCAAAATAAACTTATCCCCCTTTAACTTTTGGTGTTGGGCATTTTGTCATATTAACAAGAAGAGTAACTAAGACACATTATAATCATAATTGCATCATTCTTGTCCATTCCTTTGCATATTCTTATCATAAGAATTTTTGTTCTATAATACTAGCAAAGATTCAAACAGATATTTTAGCGTTAATGGAATAATCAAAATTAGAAACAGGTGTGGTCAGTTATTTATTCCAATTTAACATACCAATCTATCCTCTGTCTTTTATAAATAAATGAGATATAGTATAATTTCATTTTCAACAACTTTTGTATACTTAATTTTTTTTCTATTGTCTGTCCAGTATTAATGCAGTAATACTAATACAACAAAATTCAATCTCATGCCTGTTATCACAGCAATCTCTAACACAGAAGATTAGGTGAGATACGTGAGGAAGTATTGCACCAACTACTGTTCCAATGTTGTTGTCTTCATTCTCTCTCTCCCTCTTTCTTTTTTTTTTTTTTTT
>PVJO010023181.1:0-26519 GCA_004026905.1 Hystrix cristata | reverse complement strand
TCTTGTAATTAATGGTTTAAAGGAGGAATAAAACCTAATGTGTATTCATGTTTAACTTCACATTGAATAGACAAACCACTAAGTCCTTGTATCAAGCTATCAATCAGTCAGTCTTTGATTTTACTGCTTATGCATCTTTTCCTAGCTTTACTGGAGTATAACTGACAAACAAAATCCTATGTATTTAAAATGCACAGTATGATACATTACATTGCAAAATGATTGCCACAATCAAATGATTACCATTCTGTCACCTCACGTAGCTACTCTTTGTATATCTGATGACAGTACTTAAGGTCTGTTCTCTTAGTGATTTTCAAGAACGTATACAATATAGTAGTAACAATAGATGCCATGCTGTACCTTAATCCCCAGAATTTATTCATCTTATAACTAAGTCTCTGTGCTCTTTGACCAACATCTCCCTATTTCCTTCACCTCCTCACCCAGTCCTTGGTAGGCACAATACTACACTATTTCTACAAATTCAATTTTTAAAAATTCCACATATAAGAGAGTCTTTGTATTTACGTACAGTCTTTGTATTTCTTAGCCTGGCTTAGAATATGGTCCTCCATATCAGCCATGTTGTTCCAATGGTAGAACTTCCTTATTTTTATGGCTGAAAAAAAAATATATTTCTTTCTATTTACATCTGTCTGTCTATCTATCTATCTATCTATCTATCTATCTATCACATTTCTTTATCCGTTCATCTATTAAAAGATGGTTAGGCTGATTCTATGTCTTGGCAATTCTGAATAATGCTTTAATGATCTTGGAGAACAGAAATCTCTTTGTGATAATGGCTTTGCTTCTTTTGTTGGTCATTTCTTTCTTTCATTGGAGAAATGTCAATATAGATCCTTGGCTTATCTTTTAAGTGAGTAATTTCCTTATTGTTGAGTTACAAGTGTATAATTTTTTTCTGGATATCAGACCATTACCAGATACATGGTTTACAATTATTTTCTCCCTATCTATGCAGCAGTGTCTTCTCATTTTCTTGATAGTGTCCTTTGAAAGAAGTTTTTACTCTTGATGGAGCTCCATTTATTCATTTTTTTCCTTTGCTTGTGGTGCAGGTGTGACAACTAAGAAATCATTTTCTAATCCAAGGTTATGTACATATACCCCTACAATTTCTTCAAAGAATATAACAGTTTTTGCTTTTACTTTAGGCCTGTCATGCATTTCAAATTAATTTTTGTATGTGATGTGAGGTAAGAGCCTTCATTTAGTCTTAGTTCTAAAACAGCTATATACTCAGTGTTCACCACCTGTCTCTCTAGCTATTTTGATTTTTTAAAAGCTTATTAACTAATAAGATTTTCAGGAAGAGCATGTAGGAAAAAGATCGCCGGAGTTTTTGTAAACTGATGACAGTTTTTCTGTGACCTTTATAATTGAAAGTCAGTTTTACTGAACATAAAATCTTTGAGTGACATATTTATTATCTTTAAAATGTTTCAATGCTGTTTTCTTGGCCCAATGAATTATTGTCAAATGTTTTGCTTCCCTTAGAAGGCAGTTACTCTTTTGTCTCAATATCCAGGAAATCTTTTCTTTTTCTTTAGATGCCAGGAAATTTATTACAATACATTTAGGGCATCATCACCCTCATTTGGTAAAAGGTATCCTCCTTTAAAATGTAATTTCAGGGCTGGGGATTTAGCTCAGTGATTAGAGTGCTTGCCTTGCAAGCACAAGTGCCTGAGTTCGATCCCCGGCACCACAAAAAACAAAAAAACAAAACAAAACAAAAAAAAAAATGTAATTTCAATTCTTAAAAAAAAGTCAAGTTTGTTTCCTTGAATTTTGATTTTTAAAGTCTTCTTGCCTTGCTTTGGTTTCCTTTTCTTTCTTTCCCTTCCTTCCTTCCTTCCTTCCTTCCTTCCTTCCTTCCTTCCTTCCTTTCTTTCTTTCTTTCTTTCTTTCTTTCTTTCTTTCTTTCTTTCTTTCTTTTTCTTTCTTCCTTTCTTTTGCTATATCAATGTATTTATTGCATTCAGGACTGGAATCAATGTATTGAATTTCGGATAGAATTCATTAGGCATTAAAACATAACATAAAATAGGTTGTATTTGCTCATTTTTCCTCCAGCAAGATTTTAAGTATTGGGATAGGTCATGAGTATGCACACTTTCATTTATTTTTAATTTTAATTTTTTTAATAAGTCTGTAACATGTAATAATTGTAATCATCTTGGAGATTGGTACATATACATATTGCATCTTGATAATTTTTACTCTCCCTTTCTTTTGGTTTTCTTTTTCAGGAACTCCTTTTAGTCACATATTGGATCTTTAATACTCTTCGAAGAGATCTCTCTGTCTCTCTGTCTGTCTGTCTCTCTCTGTCTCTGTTTCTGTCTCTCAAATCTTTTCTATTTCTTTCATTTCCTCATGATTTAAAAAATTTCCTCCTTTTAAGGAAATGAGAGGAGTAAAATCATGCCATGTACAGGATCCTAATAATTTCAATCAATGTAAATATTATGTGCTGTAACAAGAACTAAGACAAATAATTTCAACAAATATGAAAAAGATGAAACAGAGGAGGAGAGGAGAGGGGAGGGAAGTGAAAGGGGATTAAAAAAAAGCTATAATATGTACATGTAACCACTCCCCAAGATGACAGTAAACTGCATGAATCACAAACATGTATTAATAAAATAAAATTTAAAAAGTATTTCCCCTTTTTTACTCTTTATTATTTGTCAGGTTATTGTTTTTCTGGTATCTATTTACTCCTGTGTATGTTTTAGTTTAGCCTTTACTTTCCAAATCATTTCTTTTATTTCTGTTCCACATTTAAATCTGCACATGATCCATTTTTAGTTCATTATTATATAAGGTGTAAAGTTTAAATTGAAGTTGTTTTGCTTTTCCTTTTTTCTATGGATATCCAATTGCTCCAGAACCATTCTTTGAAAAGACAATTTTCTTCCTGAAATTAATTGCTTTTTCCCTTTTGTCAAAAATCAGTTAGGCTTATTTTGGAGGTGTATTTCTGGGTTCTTCAGTCAGTTGCTTCAGACTATGTTTCTATCTTTCTGCCAATACCACAATATTTTGATTACTAATCTCTGTAGTAAGCCTTAATATCAGATAATTATCCCCCCCTTTATTATTCTTTTTTAAGATTGTTTTGCCCGTGCCTTTTCGTGTGCATTTAAAAATAAGTTTGTCTATGTCCAAAAAAGCCTTCTGGGATTTTGATAGGAATTGCATTAAGCCTGTAGAACTATGTGGGGACAATTGATGTCTTTATTATATAGAATTTTCTAATCTATCAGTATAGTATGCCTTTTGTATTTGTTTGTGTCTCTTTAAAAATTTCATTATTGCAATGGTTAATTGTATATATCAACTTACATATTTGCTCAAACATTATTCTGAATACTTTGGTTAAGATTTTTTTGAATGATATTTATATGTAACTCAGTGGTCTTTGAGTGAGGCAAAGTCCCCTCAATAATGTGGATTGTGGTTCTCTTTTCTCTAACTAGTTGAAGGCCTTACTAGAAAAATGAGTGAGCTCCTTCAAACAAAATGGAATTCTGCCAGCAAACTGCAACTCTTCCCTGGGTCTCCAGGGTGTCAACCTACTGCACAAGTAGGTTGCTCTTATCAAGTCTGTACAATTCCTTAAAATATGTCTCTGTCTGTCTGTCCTCTTACCTTCCTTCCCTCACACCCTCAACACAAAGACAAATACACACACTTTGTTAGTTCAGTTTTTTTGGGGGAGGGGGGTAATTCCAACGAATACAATCATTTTCAAAAGAAACCTGTTTTGTTCAAAGTATTCCTAAGTATTTTATTCTTCCTGGAGCAATTCTAAGTGTATTGTGTTACTGCATTTCAAACTTCAGTTCTACATCTTCATTTCTAGGTATTGAAAGGTAATTTTGTGCGTGTGCGTGTGCATGTGCATGTGCGTGTGTTGATCTTATATGCTGTGACCTTGCTGAACTCACTTATCAGTTTTATAAGTTTTTTGGTACAGTCTTTGGGATTTTCTACATTGACAGTCATCATATACAAATAGCAACATTTACTTCTTCTTTTCCTGTTTATGTACATTTTATTTCTTTTTCTTGCCATATTGCTTGGCAAGAACTCCTCAAACCACGTTGAATAAAGTGAAAATGGACACCCTTGCCTTATTTGTGACCTTAGGAAGAAAGCACTTAGCCTTTCACAATTAAATATGGTGATAGTCTTTCTTTTTTGGTACATACACGTTTGCCTTTTATTTTCTGTTCTTTCCTGAGTTTGCATTTCCCTTCATTTCTGCCTTTTATGACTTTGATTTTTGGGTTTTTTTGTGTGTCTAGTACTGTTTTTATATGACTATCAACATTTTTCAAACAGTAATTTACAATGTAAGTCTATTTTGTGGTTATATCTTTCTGGTATGCTTTCCTTGTGTGCAGGGACTTTTTTTACTCTGGCTTGTCTTTTGAGTAGTCTTCTTAACAGTGAGGGGATAATCAAACTGAAACAGACCCATACTGTAATTTTTGTCTGTAACACACATAAAAAAAATCACTAAATTGCTTCTAAAGTTTTATTACTTAGTTTATTCCAAGGATGTTGAAATAATGATCAATTAGAAGAGTAAAACTAACAAAGACCTTTGTCTTAGTCCATTGTTTTTGTTGCTATAACAATAATGGAGACTGGGTAATTTATGAAGAAAGGAAGTTTCTTTAGCTCATAGTACTGGGGGCGGTGACATCTGGCAAGGGTCTCATGCTGTGTCATAACATAGCTGAAAAACAGAAGGATAAATGGTTGCATATGGAGGAGAGAAAACACAAGGGGTGTCCTTGCTCATGACAGTCTACTCTCATGGTAGCTAATACAACTCCATGAAAACTGCAGTAATCCCTGTTAATGATCTAAACTCTTTTTGGTGCATTATGAATTGAACTCATAGCCTCTGCACCCCACTTCTTTTCTATTTTTTATTTTGAGACAGGGTCTTACTAAGACACTAAGTTATCCAAGCTGGGCTAGAACTTGTGCTCCTCCTACCTCAGCCTCTAAGAGTGTTGGAATTACAGGTGTGCACCACCATACCAGCTCCTAATTATCTCTGAAATATTTTACCACCCCTCAGTACTGTCACATTGGGGATCAGATGATTTTTGGAGGGGGTAAGCAATAGTTTACGTGAGTTTTGGAGGGGAAAAGTCATATCCAAACCATAGCAGCCTTACAACAATCATTGCTGAATTTTAGGCAGGAATTAGCGTTTAGGAGTGATGGCAAACCTTTTAGAGATTTCAATGATAGAAATAGCCTGCTGTGGCTTGGGTGCCATAGGTTCCCCACCACTGGTCTGTAAGATATATGAAGTGTGGCATGAAGTCTTATTTCTAAATGCTTGAGGCAATGAATTCTACATACTATCATTCAAGAGATATTCATAGGGCTGGAGATTTAGCTCAGTGGTTAGAGGGCTTGCCTCACAAGCACAAGGCCCTGAGTTCGATCCTCAGCACAAAAAACGAGAGAGAGATTTACAGAACAGATGGATGAAATCAGTGGAAGTTACAAACATAAACTCTCTCTTTCTTTTAAGACAGATATACCAATATTAAACAAAAATACTTATGATAGCTTTTATTCTAGCAAAACACTGTTCTATGCATTGTAGGAAATAAAAGGAAATGCCCATTGTGAAGTCTTTTCCCAAAGTTCTTATAGAGTACACGAGGAAGCAGGTTAGTCTGTTTTTATCTGTGCTGACTGGAAGAATGGTTTTTAGAGAACAAGCCACCTCTGCTAAACGTCTCGTCTCTGTTCTGGGTCTGCCCGAGAGGATAAATCTCCCTCTTCCTCTTACTTGGGTTTCCGCTGGCATTTTGAGTTCCAAACCAAGTTCATCTTCTTATTTCAATGCTGTGGTTCTAACGTATCTTTTGGTCCCTGCTGATTTAACTTATTCAGCTGCCATTGTCTACCAGAAGCTGTACCTAACAAGACTATGTTCATATGGCAGTATTGATATAATAAGAGAAAAATAATAGGCATTTGGTGTTTGCTAGAGGCCAGGTGCTGTTTTAAGTACTCTGGATTATTAAATCACTTAATTCACACAAGGAACTTGCAAGGTAGGTACAATTATCACTTCATTAGGAAGCAGAACTGGGGTTTATGCCAGGACAGTGAGGTAATGTGACACTCCTGTCCAGCCCACTCTTCTGTCTTGTGTGTGAGGAAACCCTTAAGAGAGGGATCAAGTTTGCATGGGGGACAAAGAAGTCCACCCTCAGCAGAAGTGGCCCAGGCATGTTCAAACTCTTTAAAAGCGAAGAAGGCCAACATTTTTTTAGTTTTTAGTTTTTTTTTTTTTTTTTTTTTTTTGTGGTGCCGGGGATCGAACTCAGGGCCTTGTGCTTGCAAGGCAAGCACTCTAATCACTGAGCTAAATCCCCGGCCCAAAGGCCAACATTTTTGTGGAGCAAAGTGTTAGGGAAACATGGAGAGTGGAGAGAGAAGTTGCGTTTGCTGGACCATGCAGGCTTCCACTAAGCACATAGCTTCCTTGCATCCAAAAGGCCAACAGATCCCCTCAGAATTATGTCTTAGCAATTTGCTGCTGCTCCACATTGCTGCAAGAAAGGGAGCCAATCACATAATTGACATTAAAGATTAGTGAATCCTAGTGTTTGTTTGTCCAGAGATTTTCCATTTATCCCTGAGAAAAGTGTTTTATTTTTGCATCTTACTTTAGAAAAAAGTTAGAGTAGAGTTCTGGTTGAAGGTGACTCTCATACTTCAAAACCAAATGATAAATTGTACTTCATTATTTTCTGTTCAGTTGATGGATGAGAATTATCAAATCTCATGTGGCTCAGCTCATAATTTTGATAGTTTTTCCCTAAAGGCAAAACATTTCTTTCATTTTATTTGAGTCAGTGTGTATGAATATGAATAACTGCTTATTCTAATGAAATCATTAAAATATGTAAGTTTCTAATAACCTGATTTAATAATGCGAATTGAATCAACTTAACTGGAACTTCCTTCTTAGCCTCATTACCCTTCCTGGATAATCCAGCAACATTTATTTCTCAGGGGATTTTCACAGAATTCAAGCCAGTAGTAGCTGAGAAGTGTTAAAAATTTCCATTTTAACATAGAGTTTAGGATATAGAAATAAATTGAATAAATAGTAATTGAATACCACTATCTGTCAAGGACTGTTCTAGGTGAATAAGAGGATGGCAAGCCTGAGACTGGGTCCTTTCTATAAGGAACTCACTACAATGGAATAATGTCACCCAGCATGCATAAAGTTCTTTACTATTTGCAAAATCCTTTTGCTATAGTCATGATATAATTTAAATCTCATCACAGAACCTATGAAGTAATAAGTATTTCAAAGCCTGTCAAAATGGAACTTCTTCTCTCTGCACTCAAGTGTCCTTTAGTTATGCTGGTGGCAAAAAGATAGACTTTTTAAATATCAATGTCTAAAGATTTCTGTACCTTCCACCCCTTCAGTTATGACCCTCTGGGCAAACGTGCTCCTGAGTTGGTGGAGAGGACCAGAGGACATAACTGCTCCCAATTCCTTTGGGTATATTCTGTACCTAGGAGGGGGATTACTTGGCCACGTGATAATACTATGTTTAGTTTGGAGGAACTGCCAGACTGTTTGCCATCTGCACCATTTTACATTCCCACCAGCCTTGGCCATATTCTCCCCAACACTTACTATTTTCTTTTTTTTTTTTTTTCATTATAACCATCCTGGTGGCTATGAAGTAGCTTGTGTTTTTTCTTATTGTGGTACAATACACATAAATGCTATTCTTTTAGCCATATTTAGGTGAGCAATTCTGTGGCATCATTGTGTAGCCATCACCACAACACCTACTCAGGTTTTCATCTTCCCCAGCTGAAACTCTGCCCATTGAGTACTGACTCCCCATTCCCTTTCCCTGAAGCTACTGGCAACCACTAACCCACTTTCTGTCTCTAAGAGCTTGACTATTCTAAGTATCTCATATAAACAGAATCAGACAACACTTGTCCTTCTGTGACTGGCTTATTTCTGTTAGCATAATATCCTTAATGTTGTAGTCTGTGTCAGAATTCCCTACTTTTTAAAGTGAATATACTTCCTTGTATTATATATCAGATTTTATTTATCCATTCATTCATCTGTGGATACTTGGGTTGTTTCTACCTTTTGGCTATTATGAATAATGCTGCTATTAATACAGGTGTTTAAATATCTCTTCAAGTCTCTGCTTTCAATTCTTTTGGGTATGTACCCAGAAGTGGAATTTGTGTATCATAAACTTACTGTATATTTGGGTTTTTTTGAAGAAATCTTATACTCTTTTCTGCAATAGCTGCATCATTTTACATTCCCATCAGCAATGCACATATCCTTGCCAACATTTGCCATTATTGGGCCCTCATTTTCTTGAATGTGCAAAATTTTATAATTTTGGTGTAACTTACCTACTTTTTGTTTTATTGCTCATGCTTTTGTTATCATACTGCATTAATCAGTTTTCTGTTGCTATAATGAAATACCTGAGATAATTAGTTATAAAGAGAAAAGTTTTATCTCACAATTTGGGAAGTTTCAGTCCAAGACTAACTAGTCAAACACATTGCTTTGGGAACATGCATGTGGGGTACATGGCAGAACAAATTGCTCACCTCATGGTCACGAAGAAAAAGAGAAAGAAGAAAGGACTTGGATGCCACAATCCTCTTTGAGGACATAGTCCCAGTGATCTAGAGACCTACTAGGCTCCACCTCCCAAGGGTTCCACCACTGCCTGGTAATGCTACCTTGGGGCCTTCCGGGAACATCCAACTACCACACTATAGCACATATCTAAGAATCTGCAGCCACAGATCCAAGATCCAAGGCCACAGATTTTTATACCAATGTTTTCTTCTAAGAGTTTTATAGTTTTTGCTCTCTTTTAGATCTTTAACCATTTTTGAATTAATTTTTGTACACAGTGGGAGGTTGGGGTCCAACATTGTCTTCTGTATATAAAAATCCAGTGTCCCTGCACCATTGGTTGAAGAGATTATTTTTCCCCCATCAAATGGACTTAACACCCTTATTAAAGGTCAATCGGCCTTGGAGGCATGGCCTTATTTCTTGGCCTTCAATTCTATTCAAATGGTCTGTGTGTTTACCCTTTGGACAGTGCCACACTATTTTGATTACTGTAGCTTTGGAGTAGGTTTGGAAATCTGGAAGTGTGAGTCTTCTAACTTTGTTGGTTTTCAGGAACAATTTGTGGCCCCTGCAATTCCATATGAATTTGAGGATTGACTTTTCCATTTCTGCAAAAGGGATTTGTGGAGTTTTGATAGAGATCATACTGAATCTGTAGATACACTGGGTATTGACATCTTGATATTGTATTCCTCCCCATGTACACAGTATATCTCTTCATTTATTTAGGTCTTTAATTTCTTTCAGCTATTTTGTAATTTTTGATATACAAATATTTTGCCTCCTTAAATTTACTCCCAGGTATTTTGTTCTTTTAGATATTATTATAAATGGAAATACTTCATTAATTTCCTCCTCTGGATTGTTCATTGCTAGTGTATAGAATCACAATTGATTTTGGAGTGTTCATCCTGTGCCTTGTAAGTTTGCTGAATTTTTAGCTTTAGTAGATTTCTTGGGGATTCTTCTTGGCATATCTATGTATAGGATTATGTCATTTTCAAATAGAGAAGTTTTACTCCTTCTTTTCCAATTCCAAAGGTTTTTATTTCTTTTTCTTGTCTAATTGCTTTGGATGGAACTTCCAATACTGTGTTGAATAGAAGTGGTGAATGTGGACACTTTATCACATTCTTAATCTTGAGGGAAAGATTTAAGCCTTTTGGCATTGTGAGTTTTTCATAATCACTCTTTATCCTGTTGAGGAACTAAAGGGAACATAATTTATAGAAATAATTTATAGAAATAATTTATGGAAATATAGATGCTGTTATCTTTTTCCAGAGAGGAATTTCTTTTGCTTTTGTCATCTCCTAGAAGTTTGTGGGGTTTTTTTGGGTTTTTTTTTGTTTTGTTTTGGTGCTGGGGATCAAACTCAGGGCCTTGGGCTTGCAAGGCAAGCACTTTAACCACTGAGCTAAATCCCCAGCTCTATTGCTTATTTTTTAGTGTTTTTTTTTTTTTTCTGCTTTTTCCTCCTGGAAGTTTGTTTAACACAAAATTCTTTAACTCAAAATTGGGGCTGGGATTCTGGCACACTTGCAACCAGAGGGAGTGCTGGCTTTTTCCCTGACTTCTGTGCTTCAGTGGTTTGGGGTTCCCTCACAAGGCAGGGGGCTGTTTTGTTCAGGAGACTCACAGACCTTGGAATTCATCTTTCTAACTCCATGCTATGCATACCTCTCTGGATTCCTTACCTTCCTGGATTTTTTTTTTTTCTGCTAGGACTCGAACTCAGGGCCTTGCAAGTGCTAAGCAAGAAGAAGGGACTCAGGGCCTGGGCAAGTGCTCTACTACTTGAATTAAATCCCCAGCCCCTACCTTCCTGGATCTTGACCTGCTGTTCCCTCATTATCTCCATAATTCTTTGCTACTTTTAAGAAGACAATTTCAAAAATATTTCTTTTGGCATCTAGTTGCCTTTGGCAGAAGGAGCTAGTCTACCATCCCTAGGAGAGGAGTTTCTCCTCTTCTACTCTTCCAGAAGCAGAAACTGATATTCAGGTACATCTCCCTCCTTGTTTAGACACGGTACAAAGGGACAAGATTATTTCTTATCCATCTACGGAGATGTGCATGTCCAAAAGAACAAGAATCTGAATCAGGCGCGTGGTGAGACATCTATAAATGTTACTTATCTTCCCGTGGTACAAGCAGACACGCAACCTTCCTTTCAGCAAAAGCTCAGCCACCTGTCATGCTTTGAGAACAATGGTCTTGGACTGGGGATGTAGCTCAGTGGCAGAGTATTTCCTAGTGTGCTCACGGCCCTGGGTTCCATCACTCTGCCCAAAAGAACAATCGTCTTAATCACATCTAATCCAGGGAAGAAAATGTTGCCATAAGTAGGTCTCAAGCATCTGCTATAATACTAAGATGTGTGTTATTACAATTCTTTTCTAACAGAAAAACAATGAGGACCAAAGGGAGCAGTGAATTGTCTGAATAGAGCCAGAAGGACAAACTCAGGGCATCACACTCTGTCCCTCCTTCACTCCCTCTCCTTCTTTTCTTTCTTTCCTTCCGTGGTACACTTCCATGAAATTAACTCACTTTAACTCTTCTTACCTCCAAATTCCAACTGTTCATCAAGGTAACTTTAGCTGCCACAGCTAATACAACAGGATTAAACATTCTCCAAAGTACAGTGTTAAAATTTACAGCAGGCCATTGATTTGGAATGAGCTCCTGCCCTTGGAGCCAGCAGACCAAACCCAAAGGGAGTTGTGCTAAAGTCCCAAGCTGAGACTAAGTTGTTTATCTGTCTAAGCAATCAGGAAAGAGAGAGACTAGCCATATCTCCAAATAGGCCAATTTTAGTTGGCATGATAAAGTTTTTTCTACTTTGACTTTTATAGGGAAACTACTTTGAAGTGATCAACTTTTTGTTCCTTGTTTATGATTTTTTTTTTTTTTTTGGTCTTTCCATATTGGGCCCACGGTGTGGAGCAAATTCACAGATTGTTCTTTGCTCAATCAAACTGTTAAATTTATTTTGTCTTGACCATTTCTTTTACTACTAGAATTGATTTTCAAACAGCAAAGTAAGTTTAAGTTTGGTTCATGATCTTCCTGTGCAGCCAAACCAAATTTCACAGTGAAGATAGACCCTTCTCCTAACCCCTCTTCACTGAAGTCTCCTGATGCGTGGACCTCTCTATATCATTCACAAATAGAAAAAACGATTCATATTCATTTTGGAAAGACATTTAGTTAAAAATGAGAGTTCACTGTAGCTAACAGAAGGCACTCGTTTATATGTGAAACATCACCAACACCCAAAAGTCTCCCAAATCTATCCAATTCTGTGTCTCTGTCTTTCCTACCTTGATCAGAAACACTGCCAGTTGCTGCCAAGTTGATAGCAACAGCTTCTGAACTCTCTTGTCTTCATGTGGACACCCCTCAGTCTATTTTCTGTACATGATATGAAAGCTGGCTTCAAATATCATCTTTTTTTTTTTTTTTGGCGGGGTTGGCGGGGAGACACCGTGTAGCATTTTCCAAACTACTGGGCCCAGTTGCTCTTAGCCTTGGTGCAATTATCTGTGTACTACCAATCCCTGTTACAGTTGAATGGACCAAAAATAGTCCAGGTGCTTGTGCACAACAAGGAAAGAATTGCCAAGTGTATACCTCATAATAAATAGTAACTACGTTTATTGAAGATCACAGGATGGTAGCAGCAGGAACAGGAGAAGGGCAAAGGCAAAAAGGAGGAGGAAGAGGAACCCTTCATAAAGCAGGCTTCCAGTATTTAAAGGATCAGACACTTCTAAGCTCTAGGTGCCTCCCGCTGTGGTCAGACACCTCTCACCCCAGGAGCCTCCCATTCCATCTCTCACTGGTGTCGATGATCTGCCGCCTGGGGCACTGCAACCTCCTAAATTTAAACATGGATAATCATTAGGGTGATGTGCTCCTGCAACTTCCCTATATAACTGTACTACCCCCAGGGGACAGAAAATCTCCTGAGTACTGGCAGCTTGTCCTTGTATCCATAATGAGTATTTAACACATTTCCTAAAAGTATTCACTGTTAATAAACTCTATATGATTTTCTTATTTGTTATGCGGATTGTGTTTTTCTTCTTGTCCCTCAAAGGCAAAGATTTTGTCTGCTTTGTTCACTGACGTACCCTGAAGGGCCTAAAAGAACGGCTCCCCTTGAAGACCTCTAGGAACATCCGTTGGAGGAATGATGAACGTGAGGATGAACAATGAAGATGAGGGCAATGCAAATCTAACTTTTCCGCAGACCAGAATTACACTCTAGTCTTGTTTCAAGACCTTAAAAAGTGCTGCCCTGTGAATTTCTAGATAGAAAATGTTTCTAGGAAATTGGAATTTGTACCAGGGTGCTCTAAACAACGCCTGCCAGAGGCTTAGTAATTTCATAAAGAACTGGGGGAGAAGGCAGCCTTTGGCCACAGGCCAGTATTTTGAGGTCGGCCACTTTATCTGTGGAATTCCCCACCCTCTGTTCATCCCTTGGCCATCCTGTTAAATTGGAAAATAAATTCCAGCTCTGGTAAGGTGTTGGCTGATAAAGGCTTGAGCTATTGCCCCTTCAAGGGGAATTTGCATTTTAATAGAGACTCGTCAAGGCCCAAAGGAATCAATATCTCTGACTGTAAAATTTCAAGCACTAGCAATTGAGATATTTTGGGTTGAGACTCTCGGATGTTTCTGATCCAATAGAGACTCCGTGAGTCCAGCCAGAAGGCCATGGAAGAATGCTCTCGGGAAATGACCTGCCATTTCTTGTCCCTCTATTGTTTTCCACTTCGCCTTTTTGTATGTCTGATCCTTTCAGCCTTCCCTAACAGGCAGGTCTGAAGATGTCAATACAGCCTCTTTCGACATGAGAAGTCTTAAAGTTGTTTCAGCAACAGGGCCAGGAAGCAATTAAGACAACCGAAATGGTTATTTATTTTTGTTTGTTTTTGGTTTTTCAAGAGAGCCAACACTTATTTAAAACTATGTTGTCAAGAGGGAATAGAGATGGCTCGATAGGTTATTAATGATACTATTTAAATATGTTTTGTGCAATTTCTTACAAAGTCCAAACTTTTGACTTGCATTAAAAGCCCTACAGACGAAAGGTGGACACCAGACATCCGTGTGACCTGGGAATGCTTGAAATGCCAAATCCTCCGAAACCGCGTTCCCGGCGGCGGCCGACGGCTTGGGAAATTGTGGAACTGCAAAAAAGCAGCCTCTTGGATCTTGGGCTACTGCACTCCAGAGAGGCTCCACCCGCCGCACCTGGGACCAAGCCTGGGAAGCCACCTCCTCTCCCTCCCCGCCCGTGGCCTCCTCTTCTCCACGCGGGCACCGCGCGCGCCCATCCCGGGCCGGCTCCCACGCCCCGACCGCGCCGCGGAGCCGGCCGTCCTTGCCCTTGTTGCGCTGCCGTCCCGGCTCCCTCCTCCGAATCTGCCTCCGCCCCGGCAGGAGGCGCGAGCGCCGAGGCCCCGCAGCGGGGCCCACACCTGCGCCTTCCTCTGCCGCCCTCCCCGTCCGCGGCCCGGCCCCCGCTCCAGCCGGGGCCCAGCGCGCGGCGGCGGGGCTCGCGCCCGGGGACCGCGGTGGCTCGCGCGCGGCACGGCGGCTCGCGCCCGCGCTCGGTCCGGGCGCGCGCGGGGCGGGCGGGAGAGGGCGCTGCGCTGCGCGGCGCGGCCGGCGGGCAGGCGGGCGGCGGGCGGCCCTGAGGAGCGGCGGCGGAGGCATGGGCGCGGGCAGCGGCGGGGGCTGCGGGCGCCCGGCTCCCCGCCCGGCCCAGCCCGCGCCCGGCGCGCGGCCGCAGCAGCCTCCGCGGCCAGCTGGGAGGCGGAACCCGCGCCCGGCTCAACTTGCCTCGGACCCTCTGTGAGCGGCGGCGGCGGCGCGCGTCCGGAGCCGGCGGAGCGGGCGAGCTTGCGGGCGCCCGGCGCGATGCCTCCGGCCGGCGGCCCCCGCGCCCCGCGCCCGGCCACGCTGCCCCGCAGTCTGTCCCGCCTGCGCGAGTGCCCGGGCCGCTCCCGCATCGTGCTGGCGCTCGGGGCCACGCAGATGGCGCTCGGATGCCTCATCGTGGCTGTCAGCTTCGCCGCGCTGGCTCTGACCACCTCGGCCCGCGTCCGCCACTCCTGCCCTTTCTGGGCCGGCTTCTCGGTGAGTGTCCGCGGCCGCGGGGACCGGGCTCCGGGCGAGGGCGAGGGCGCGGACCGGGCGCGCGGGGCGCTGCAGCACCGGGACGCCGGAGTCAGGCGGCTGCCGCGCGGGGCGCAGCTCAAAACTCCGGGCGGGAGAACTCCGGGGACTGCCTCGCCGCTCCGGAGTATCGCGCTCCTCTCTGGACCGCACGGATCCCGGGAGTTACTTTTCTTAGAGGAGACAGCAGCCAGGCGCCCACCCTTCTCGGTGTTAGCGTGGGCTCTATTCGGTTTCCGGCGGCGGGTCCGCGCCTGACCGGTCCGGGCCCCCGGGAACTCGGCGCGCAGGGATAGATTTCTCAGCCGCGTCCCACACGGGAAGGTGGGACCCGAACCCCGCGCCGAGCTGTGCGTCTGCGCGCGCCTCGCCTTGGCCGCGGCCTGTCCCAGGGCGGGGGCGCGCGGCGGTTCGGATTTTGTTGAGGTTTAGACCGGGTGGCGGAGACCATCGGCCCCCTCGGGCCGCTCACTGACTTGGCACCGGGTACTTGTTTCTCGCGCCCTCCCCGACCGCCTCGGGAATGGGCAGGCGACCGGCAGCCGGCGTCTGGGAGCGTGTTTTCTGAGTTCCAGACCGCAAGGATGAATGCTTTTCAGGCTCTTGACCCTCAGAGAAGCCAGTGGCTGAGAAACCTCTGTAGGAAAAAGACACCAGGAAATGTCTACTAAACAAGTGATTGTCCCTCAGAGTTCAGTTTTGGCATTTTGCAGCATTTTCATGAAAATTGCTTTTTTCCTACATTAGTGAAGAATGGACAAATGGGAATAGGAAAGATAGAGGCGAAGCGGATATACGCAGAGGTACTCGTTCAGAGAACTCTTGACGTCTTAAAGTACATTTGGTTTATAGTGCTGAAATACATCGTGTTTGCTTACTTTGCAAACTCGGTGTGTTTAAATGGCACCTCCAGAAACCCAAACCAAGTCTTTGTAATCAATATTTGCTATTTGGTCTGGAGTTTTAAAATAATAATTAAAAAAACCCGACCAGTTTTGCTTTTATTTATTTATTTGTAATGGCCTTTGTTCTCTAAGTTCATTGCTTGGTTCTTGAAACGAGTTTGAGCCAAACTGCCTTGGAAACACGGATCGATACAGGTGTGGTTGTTCATCCTAATGGGAGTATTAATTTTCAAAGCTTCTTTCAGATTAGAGAACGAGTCTTGGAGGGCTGAATAGGAACAACAGAGCATGTGGTCACAGCCTGCAGTGTTCAGATCAATGAGAGGAGGTGGGAGGAGGTGGGAGGCGGGCACACGGGAACCGTGATTCAAAGGCTCCCCTATATATAGTCTTCACACATCTGTTGCTTAATTTTTAGCATTATTTAATATGCATTGTTTTCCTGTATGTCTAGTGGGCACCGAGGTTTCAGTGTGCTGGAACCAGCCTACAGGTGGCAGACTGGTAAATGAGACCCACTTCCTGGCTCCTCCCCAGTCTCCCTCCCCCCAGGGGGTCTGTGAAGAGACTGCCTTTCAATAATAAATCTAAAAAGGAAAACATTACTGGGACGTAGTAGAAAAGCTACTTATGTGAAAAGTTCACTTTCACTACATTTCAGTTTTAAGAGTTAAATAGTAATTCAGTTTGCATTTCCAGTGTTACTCTCTTCAACAACTATAAGCTATTAGTTCTAGCTTTCCATGATTCAAGGTAATTCCACGGAGTTCTGCTACATGCACCCATCTTTCTAGGCTCTGGAGAACAGCAGTTCTCCAGAACCAATCACAAACTGCTTACATTTTAGAGATTTTCAGGTAAAGTCTGCCTGGTCTCTAAATCCCACCCTCCCATCCTTCCATCTATTTTCTCATGGATTTTTTTCAATCATCAAATTTAATCGTCCATAAGCACCTTTAAAATTCTTTCACTACAGTATTTTCCACATGTTGCCTCTGTCCTTTGCAGAAAGGGTGGTTGGTCCTAGGTATACTGGGACAGATTTGTGGGGTTAGTATGGTTATGAAGGGGTAACGTGGGTGCCTTGCCCTGTACAGTCAGCCCTCCAAATCCACAGCTCTGCATCCCTGGATTCAACAACTGAGGATTGAAAATGTTTAGGAAAAAAACCCCTGCATCTGTATTGAATATATATAGATTTTGTGGGGGAATCATTATTCACTAAACAGTACAGCGTAACAACAATTTGCACGGTGTTTATATTGTATTAGGTATCATAAGTCATCTAGAAATGATTTAAAGGGAAGATTCGTAAGTAAATGTGCATACTGTACAGTTTTACGTAAGGGACTTAAGTATCCCCAGGTTTTTATTTCTGAGGGACTGGGAGGGTTCCTGGAATTGCATATGGTTGCCCTCTGGGACTGAGAATTGGTGAAACTGTCTTGCAAGGATCTTCTTCCTTTATGAAGGATATTTAGGGTGGCCGGCTTTTATGGAAATCCACACTGTGGGGCTGAGGACTGCACTCTGCTTTCTTTGACTCTTTTGAAAGGCGACCTGTGTGCTGCTTAGCAGTCTTTGATTTTCTTGGCTGTCTCTGTGATTTGCACATGGTGAAGAACCATTCTAGAAACAACTCTACTGTTTTAAGAAAAAATGATAGCCAAGGAAAACAACTTACATTATTGAGCGCTTACTGTGTGCCAGACGTGCAGTTTGGTTTTACATGGTGTATACTCTGGATAACCCCATTGCCCATTACATTGGTGGCTTGGGGGACCCCACCTGCTGATGCTCAGGGCCTGGGGAAAGTCCTCCCCTTGAGTTTGCAGGGGTGCCTGAGTTGCCTTAGCCAGTGGGTTGCCCACATTGAGGCTGTCTTCCTTCTGGACTCACACTTCCAGAAGTCTTGATTTCCACTTCGTAAACTGAGGTGAAGAGGGAGTGAATAACTGCTCAAAGGTCACTTGGTTAGGAAGTAGTTTGAACTTCGTTGCTCTGACTTCGGATAGCACAGGCCTAACTTACCATTAGACTTAACTGCCTGTGTGGGAGTGTATGGAATTATTTCTCCAAGACTCAGCCTCGCCAAGGAGGTCACAGTCTTTACTTCCTAGGAAAAGCCTGAAACATGCCTGGAAAGGTGAGATGCAGGAGAAATTTGAAGAGGGATTGCACTGGGGAAACTGAGGAAATCTAAGGTTTGGGGTACAGAAAGGTTTATACTCACAGCTTGGGAGATTTCAGTCCTTAGTTGACTCACCCGCTCAACCTTTGGTGACCCTGGGGATTGAACCCAGGGCCTTCGCACTGAGCTACATCACACTAGGCCTTTTTTATCTTTTACTTTTGGGATAGGGTCTCCCTCAGTTGCTAAATTGCCCAGGGTAGGCTCAAACTTCTGATCTTTCTGCTTCAGTCTCCCATAGTGTTGGAATTATGGGCATGTACTACCATGCCTGGATATCGGCCCATGCTTTTTGGGCTCTTAGTGAAGCAGCACATCGTGGTGGGAGCATATGACAACAAAACTGCTCACCTCATGGCCAGGGAACAAACAGAGGAAGAGGCAGGGGTTGAGGCCCTACTGTCCTCTTCCAGGGAGTGCCTCAGATCACCTACAGTGCTCCCACTGGGCCCCATTTCCCAAAAGTACCAAGCTGAGGACTGAGCCTTGAACAAGTGGGAATTGGGGGCTACTTGAGATCCAAGCTTCAGCACAACCCCTGTCAAAGCTGGTGACAGGTGAGAGAGAGGCAGGCCTGACTGGCGGACTGTGGTCAACACAGAGTGACACAGCTCATTTAATTCACTTGAGGATGCCGTCAGGTGGTTTCCTGTGTAGGCCGTGGTATCTGATGAGCTACGGGTGGATCAGTTGCCCCATGGACGAGTGCCTGGCATCTGTTGAGAGATGACCATCTATACATATGAACAGTTTACAGGAGAGCTGGGAAGAGGTCTTAAGTAGTTATTCTTTAATAGAGCACCTTCATTCTTTTCTATGAAATTTTAGTAATGACCAGGACATCAAACAAGTACCTTGTGAATTATCCACATTGCCAGTTACAAAGTCATTGAGAGCTGTGTGTGCATGTGCATGTGTATTTCCCTTAAAAGCAATCCAACCGTACTTTTTCATACTTCAAAAGCAATATATACTTGTGTAATAACTGAAAACAAATAAACGTACAAAAATATATTTTCTTCTACACCAGTTCTCTACCTAAGGGTAACCAATATTGCCAGTATTATTTGATATGATCCTTCTATGGTTTCCTTACAATCATAAAAATGTCTTAGAACTTATATATATGGAATGTTTCTTTTATAAAATATAAAAATGGGAGGACACCACCTACATTACTCTGTGATTCCTTTTTTAATGCAATGTATAATGAATATTCCCTACCATAATATGTTACTATTTTTAACCCATTTTTGTGGTTGCATAATAGTCCACAGTGTGGATTATTACAATTTATTCAGTTTTTCTCCTGCTGAGGATATTGTGGTTGTATCAGTTCTATGTTTGTACAAACAGTGCTGCTAATCTTAGACGCAGGTGCTTGTTTCTAAGCACAAATTCCCCAAGGTGGAATTGCTAGTTATAGTTTGATCTGGTGTGGTCCCCAAAGTCTTCTGTGTTGAAGGCTTAATTGCCAGCCTGTGATGCTATTGAGAGGTGGTGGAGCCTGCTCAGAAGAAGTTGTGCTATTAGAGATACGACCTTTAAGGGGCTGTTGGGACCTTAGCCCCTTCCTGTCTCTTTTTGCTTTCTGACCACCATGAGACAAGTGGTTTCCTTGGCCACGTGCTTCCTGCCATGCTGTTCTGCTTCACCACAGGCCCAAAGGCAACAGTGCCAATCAACCCACGGACTGAGACCTCTGAAACTATGAGCCAAAATAAACCTTTCCTTCTTGTAAGTTGAGTTTCTCAGCCATTTTGTCATAGTGACAGAAAGCTGACAGATACACTAGTCAAAGGGTATTCCAATTTGGAATTTCATTAGGTATTGCTGGATTAATTTCCACAAAATATTATAGTCATTCCTATCTTCAGGAGCATTGCATGAGAGTTCCATTTCCCCACTTATGCAGCACTGGAGGTTAGTGGTCCTGAATATTTTTATTAAGCTGATGAAAGAAAAAGTCATCTCATTATTTTCATTTGATCTATATTTTCATGGCTATTTTATTATGTGTTGCAAATGTTTCTTCATTTGGCTTACATTTTGCTGCCTTTTGCCATGTCCAGAATGTCTATGTCTAGTTTCTTATAAGAGCCTCTTAGAATTTAGAATGGAATTCCATTAATTTTATGTATCACTTTGGAATTACTGAGCTTTTTTTTTTTTTTTTTTTTTTTTGTGGTGCCGGGGATCGAACTCAGGCCCTTGTGCTTGCAAGGCAAGCACTCTAATCACTGAGCTAAATCCCCAGCCCCAGAATTACTGAGTTTTATCATATTAAATCTTCCAATTTAGGGACATGGTGAGTCTCTTCATTGATTGTCTTTGTTTAAATCTTTTAGAGGACGTTTTATGGTGATATGTTCATTGTGGAAGAATACTTTTTCCCTTTCCCCTAACCTCTCCAAAAAAACCAATCGGCAATACAGCCATAAAAAAAAAAACTCCAGGAATGACATGGTCAACAAAAGTGATGGAGTTCCCATGGGGACCCTTGGCTGGGTGAGTGGGGGCACACCACCAACAGCAATAGCATCACCATGAGGTGCTCTCCCTCAAAGTAGAATGGGAGCCTGGATGGTAAAACTGGAAAGGTCCTTTAAGGTTTGTATATAAATGAGAACAGCAAATTGCACAGGGATTTGAAAGAGTCCACATCATGCCTTACAGAATCATACAAATGCATAGTAGTCTTCCCTTCTAGAAGGACAGAACCTTATCTTGAGCAGAAATTACTGGAAATGTACATCAGATTGAGCAGGACAGGTACTGAAATGGCAAGAGAGAGTAGGTTCAGATAGTAGAAGTGAGGAGATGGGCCTCTGAAGAAAATATCTCAGGAACTTCTTGTGTTAGCTTTCTGTTACTGTAACAAAATACCTAATATAGTCAACTACAAGGAGGAAAGTTTTATCTTGAATCATGATTTCAGAGGTTTCAGTCCCTGCTCTCTTGGCCCTGTTGTATTGGGCCTGTGGTGGCACAGTACATGTTGGCTGTGGAGTGGATGACAGAGGCCTAGTGGTGACTGAGAAGCAGGGAGAGAAATTAAAGGGCCAGAGGCCCAATATCCACTTCAAGGATATGCCCCCAGTGACCTAACTTCCTCCTACTAGGCCCCAAATCTTAGTGCCACAGACTGGCAAACAAACTTTCAAAATGTAGACCCCTTTGGGGTACATTTATCCAAGTTGTAGCACTTCTTTAATAGCAACTAAACAGAACAAAACAAAACAGCTTGAAAAGTTGAGACTGTAGCCTTAGAAAACAAGAACTTCTAAGATACAGAGCTGGGGTAAAGAGGTTTACAAAGGTTCTGGATTTAACTGAAAAACATTTTAAGTAAGTGGATACATACTTAGTTCATTTTTTTTTAGATTTAGGGTTCATGTTTTGTGTCTTACAAAGATCAGCACAGCCCAACTGGGAAAGCTGTCTTAGCCTCCTACCTGATTTGTTAGGCATTTCCTCTTAATAGAGCAGGAAAATTCACCTCCTTTCAGCTTGGGGAACAAAAAAAGGAGGATGATTCCAACTCATGCAAAATTGTGTTCAAAGAAAAATGATGAAAATGAACATTATGGCACTACAGAAAATGGAACCATGCCAGAACAATTATAAACTAATACTACAGTCTGAGTTAAAAGAAAATAGTTTTGTCTGCACAGTGGCACATGTCTGTAATCACAGCTGGTGTGCAGGCTGAGGCAGCAGGATCACAAGTTCCAGGCCAGCCTGGGAAATTTAGTGAAACTCTGTCCCAAAATAAAAAGGGCTAAGGGTGTGGTTCTGTGGCAGACCACTTGCCTCGGTGTTTGAGGCTTTGGGTGCAATCCTAGACATTGCCAACCAAGCAACCAACCAACCTCCAAATCAAAACAAAAAACCCCAAAGTTTTACAAGAATAATATTAATCAGAAATGAAGCGAATTACAAAAGATATGTTTAGATAAAAATTATGAAAGGAGAACAGAGACATGAGAAGAAATAATTTAGAAAAAAATGAATTTCAGAAATGAAGACTAAGTTAGAAGGAAAACAAGAGCAATGGATACCATAGAAAGTATAGAAATAAAAAAAGAAGATGAAAAGGAGAAAAATTAAAAAAAAACTATAAGGAAAGGAATAGAGTGGACTAGAAAAAATAAATATAGGAAGCAGGTAAATAAATTCCAAATATGTATAATTAGAATGTCCAGGGAAGGAAAAACAAAGAAATAAAATAAAATGAATATTGAAAAATATAATGCAAAACAAAAATCTTTTGAAATAAAAGTAAACTTGGAAGCATGCACTATGTAACTGGGAAAAAAATTGATGGGGACTAGTCAAAATTGAGATATTTCTCTAAAATAATGGGTTTTAAAGATAAGGAAAAAATCTTTTGGGCATCCAAGTGAAAAGTCATGGTCATTGTAGACTAGAAAGAAGAACTGTATTTGTAAATATATTATTTTAGAAAAATTTGAAGTAATTTCTTATAGAAAAGGTACAGAATAGAACTGAGGAATCCTGTATCTCTCTTTACTTACATTCCCTGATTATACCCATTTTATTGCATTGTGCCATAGCTTGTGTTTTCGTACAGTCTCTTTCTCAATGAAAATAAAATCCAGTGTCATGCACCTTTTTCAGGGCATAACAGTGGGAATTAAAAAACCCATCATGTGCTTTTCTACTGTGAATTTGTACTTCAGCATTACAGTATCCAGCTGAGCATCTCAGTAGCTGTGCCTAGCGATACAGGAAGGAATCTTTGTGTTTACCCACTTGGTAGGACAAAGATGTGTTTAGTGTGACACCTCACAAGCTGAACTGAAAGCATTCATAGGTTTGTTGTTCTTTTAGTGTGACTTTATCTTGCTAAAATCACAGGAATGTAAAAGACTTATGGATATAAAAGACTAATAGTGTGGGCTTCAGGTTTGTACAATAAGAATGACACCGAGGAGATTTGGTTTCTTTCAGAATTGCCTGAGGTCTGATGACTAAAACAACCACCAAGAAGGGAAAAGAACTGATAATCTGGCTGCTGTCCACTCGTTTGAACAGTTTGTGGATAATTATCAAGAAATTCATCGTACCACAGTGATATATGTACAACCATGTTTATAGCAGTACAGTTTGTAGTAGCTAAGTCTTGGAAACAACCCAGACGCCCAACAACTAATGAATGGCTAAAGAAGATATGGTTTTTCTATACAATGGAGTATTGCTTTGACATAAAAAGGATAAACTTGAGACATATATAGGTAAATGAATGCACCTTGAGAACATACTCTTAAGTCAAATAAATCAGACACACATGAGAACATATCAAATTGTTTCTTTGTTATGAGAGACCCTAAGTGTAAATAAGGACAAAAAGGTATAGTGGATACTATGTAAAAGAAAGGTAATGTTCAATAGTGAAGAGAATTAGAAAGGGAGGAGGGGGAAAAGAAGGAAGGGAAAAAGAAAAGAAATGGAAAAAGGGAAAAAAGGGAAAAATGTAAATAAAGCTGTTGTAGATAAGGAGGGGAGGAGAAGTGAAAGGGAGAGGTAGGGAAGAGGAGGGGAGACCAAGATATATCATGTACATGTACAAATTAATTATGATGAATGTGATCATTAAGTGTACAATGCACCAGTACAGGTTCTTGGTACGTAAAATTAAATTAAAAAAAAGAAATTCACATGCCATCTGAATACATGACTGCTGATGAACACTTTGCAGCATTTCATGGCTACTGTAGTGTTATGCTGTATATGCCAAAAAAACCCTTCACAGTATCACAGAAAAATTTATGCCCTTGTAGATGTGAAGACATTATGCTTTCAATTTGGAAGTTTATCCTGGAACTCAGCCACCAGGCCCTTATTCCTATAGTAATAAAATGAATGATGTGAAAAAACTTGTTGTTCCCATCTCCCAAACTAATTGGAATGTGACATTCGACAATTGGTTCATCATTTTCCAATTGATGTTACATTTGCTAACATAACACAAATTGACCAGCACAGGAACTGCATACAAGAACAAAGCTGAAATTAAAAATGAAATGCTTGCCGTTTCAAAACAGAATTGTATAGTACAATCTTTGGATTTCAGAAAGAGATAACTTTGGCCTCCTATATAACAAAGAAAAACAAACTGGTACTGCTGATGTCAACATGTCAATATTGCACCCCGATGGAAATATTGACAGAGAAATCTCCACAAAACTGAAGCCTGAGATGGTAACTTTCTATAAGAAAACCAAAGGCAGAATACATAGTGTTGATGAATTGTGCAGCAACTACGATGTCACTCGAAACACAAAGTGTTGGCCAAGGTTTTACTCAATCCTGAACATGTGCAGGATAAATAGTTTGACAGTTTACAAAAAAAAAAAAAAATAACAAGTGCACAAGAAAACTGTGCAAAAAAATTGTAGAGCACATTGCCAAGCTGACAGGTGAAGAGGCAGGCCCAGCATCACAAAGACCCACTACAACAACAGGAAAAACAAGGTGTCTACTATGCCCTACAAAAAAGGACAGGAAAACAAAACACACACACTATCAGTGTAGCAAGACATATGCATGGAACATGCAGTTGTCATGTGTGAAGACTGCCTTGGGGGGTGACAGTTGAAATGAAAATTATTTCTGTGGTAGACTTTTGTTTGTATTTATATTGTAGTTCACACAGGAGTTTATTTCTTATGTTACCTTTTAGATTTTGTAAGCAAGTACACAGCTTATGTGAAAGTGTTGGTGTCTAAGTACTCATTACATATTTGATATTTTATTTTATTGGCATCTTATTTTCCTGCTAAGTGCATGTTGTACAGTATAGTAGGAAGCTTCTGATAAAAGAGGAAGAGAAGAGAGGTGACAAGAACAGCCCAGAACTCAGGAAAGGAAGGAAAGCACATGCACTGTCAGTGTAAGCGAGATGTTTGTGTGGAATATACTGTTGTCATGTGTGAAGACTGCCTTAGGTGTGATAATTGAAGTAAAGATTATTTTTATTGTTGACTTCTGTTGATATTTTCATTGTAGTTCATATAGGCATTTATTTCTTTTGTTGTTTTTTAGACTTTGTATACCAAAAAACTCAATGTTGAATATTTTGATGCTTTGTTATAAACACTCAATAAATATAAAAAAATCAATACTTTATTTTTTGATATTTTATTTCCTGTTAAGTATCCATTGTTTAATATAATGAGACTCATAAAATTAAAATTAATAATTCATCAACTGAAATATAATGAATAATAAGCGAGGGTATTATGTACCCATGATTTTGTGCTGATCAGGGTTATGGTCCGAGGTTAGCCTTCTGGGAGCTGAACTGCCAACATGATGTAGCATCACCCTGAGAGTTTCATTGTGTATCTCCTCACTCAAGCATACTCTTTAACAGCATAAACCTCCCCAACTTCGAATATTAACATTGGAAGAATCTGCTCTTCCCTGCGCTCTCTGGCAGTACTGTTGATTGAACCCAGGGCTTTTGCACTAAGCTACATCCCCAGACCCTTTAATTTTAATTTTAATTTTTTTGGTTTGACACACAATATCACTAAGTTGCTAAATTACGTAGGCCAGGTCCTAACTTGCAATCCTTCTGTCTCAGCCTCCCACAATGCTGGGCTTACAGGTGTACACCACCACAACAGTCTCATCCAATCCAAAGATTCCATTCCAGTTTCATCAGCTGTCCAAATAATGTTTTCTTTGGGTCCAGGATCCTATCCAGATTGTGTGTGTGTGTGTGTATGTGTGTGTGTGTGTGTTGTGTGTGTGTGTCGTGTGTTTCATGTCTCCTCACTGTCCTTAGTCTTCCTCTGTGTTGTCCCCAGCTGCTCAGAACAGGGGTTGTGTCCTGAAGGGTGCTCCTGAACCGGCGTCCCTGTGATTTGTGCTCATGGTCAAGCGCAGCTCACACATTCTTGGCAAGATTTTCCCAGTAATGGTGCTATGCTCTCTGCCATGCATCTCACCAGGATCCATTTGTTGCCCATCCTCCCACACTGGCGATCTTAGTCTTGGTCACCTGATATTGTTGTCTGCCAGCTACTACCATCTTACCTTTTTTACCGTTTCCCAGTTTGTTGCAGTTGTTTCATGGGGCTGTGCTCTGAGATGATGCTTGTACACTGAGCAGGGTCAGACCTCTGCCGGGCAACGTTAGTGTCCATTGAGGAGCCGTCTGAATCAGCCTCCTCTGTGATGGCTGTCACACTGTGTTTCTCTATTTCCATCTCTCTTTCCATATTTATTAGTTGTTATTGTACATAAGAAGAGCTTCTCCTTCTTTCCTATTCATTCATTCATTTAAAAGTTTGTAGCAGGAGAGACTCATGGTTACCTCTTTTATTCAGTGGGTTGTTATATACTAACATTTTTTTTTACCTTGGTGTTCAAACTATCCTACTATTAGGATATCCTGAATTATACAGTCTGCATTTTCTGACATTCTGACACATGTTCCAGGATTACCTTATACATTTCTTTT
>PVJO010023180.1:0-26407 GCA_004026905.1 Hystrix cristata | reverse complement strand
CCCCTGCTCCCTAGTCTCCTAGGCCTTTTCAGATTCCTAATTGCAGCATCAGCTGGTTATTTTACCCACCTGGCCAAACCAGTCTCCCTTTTGTTACTTAAATAAACTTTCCCAATGCCCTAAAATTCGCTCCTGCAATTCATTGCCTGCGCGAATAAAGAACCTGGAGATATATTTTCTAAATCCCCCTTCCCATCCGACAACAACCTTACTAAAGACAGCTTTTTGCTTGTACAGGTAGACTTTGTTATTAGAGCAATTAGAGAAGCAGAGAGGGAGAAGAGAAGCTACACTGAGAGAGGCATCAGATAACACATTTACCAAGGAAATTTATCAGAAAGAGCTGACAAAGCAAGGAGGAAGCCATAAACTTAAAAGACTAGGGAAACCAGCCCTCTCATCCACCTGATAAAAATGCAAAGAAGATAAGGGACAACCAACAAAGGACTCTTATTTAATATATAAAACACACACACCTACAATATACCCATGTATGTATGTTCCCTCTTTAACATCACTGGATTATTGACATGTCCCCTTTACTTAATCATAACTCTAAATTGCATTTCTGTGACCCCTCACCCACCCACACACACACACACACACACACACACACACACACACGCACTTATTTATCACACAGATATAAGAAACCAATCAGCCAATGGAATATAGGCAGACATGGCTAGGTTAAGAATTAAGCAGGTAAAAGAGCAAATAAAATAATGACAACTTTCAGGTAACCAAATGGGGGATAGGAAGACAGTAGTTCTAAATAAAAGGGGAGCTGAAGTGAAAAGTCCATGAGTAGTCTACTTGTGTGTGTGTGTGTGTGTGTGTGTGTGTGTGTGTGTGTATGCTGGGGCTCGAACTCAGGGTATTGCACTTGCTGGGCAAGCACACTACAGTGGGAGCTAAATCTCCAACCCCCGATCTACTTTCAAGTCTTCCATACTTGTCCAGAGTAGCTGTCTGTCATCTCTGTCTCTTCTCCCTCTCCCCACCTTCAAATTAATTGCATTCTTTTATTTTAAAGTCTGATTCTTTAGTCTTTTTTTTAATGGATGACGGGTTTAGGATTGCCAGGAGCTGCATTTGCCAGCAGAGCAGTGGCTTCCCATCCACCCATGGACATGACATCACCTCATTACAGGTTCATAAATATGCACTACCTGTCATATGTAGGGTTTTTGTTTTCACTCGTAAACATGAATGATAAATTTAGCAAAAGCTTAGAGTCTATGTAAAGGTACCAAACAAATCCAAACTATAAAGAATTCTATGGAAAGTATGGACAACAGAATTAACAAATGTGAGGAGAGAGTATCAAAACCAGAACAGGTCTGATGCATGTGACTATGAACTCAAAGGTACCACAAAACAAATTTAATACAGCACCCAAATAGTTCACAAAAGTATGTCAATAGATGCAGGAAAAGACATGGAAAAAATACACCATCTATTCATAATAATATAAAAAAAAAGTCCCTAAAGAAAATAGGTAGAAAAAGACCATATTTGAATCCGATAAAAGCTATTTATGACAAACCTACTGCCAATGTGATATCGGTAGTAATAGAGAAAAGCTGAAAACTTTCCTTCTAAGATCAGGAACAAGAGAGGAATGTCCACTATTACCCCTCCTGTTCAATACAGTACTCAAAATACTAGCCAGAGAAATCAGGCAAGATAAAGAAATAACAAGGATATGAATAGGAAAGGAAGAAATCAAACTGTGGTTATTTGTAGATGACACAATCTTTTACAACAGAAGAACCAAAAAATTCTAACAAAAATAATAATCCAACTCATCAGTGTAGCAGATACAAAATCTACTCACAAAAGTCAACAGCATTCCTGCATACCAATGACAAACCCACCAAGAAAGAAATTAGGAAAACAGTGACATTTACAACAGTGTCAAGAAAAATTAAATACTAAAGAATTAACTTAACCAAGCAAATAAAAGACTTCTATAACCAAAACTACAGTACACTGAAAAAGGAGATGACAGAGGGCATCTGAAAATAGAAAAATATCACACATGACTACATAGTGAATTGTTTCTCTGATATGAGAAACTAAAAGTGTAAATCAAGACAAAAAGTTATAAAAGATCTTGTGGAAAAGAAAAACAATATTCATATGGGAAGAGAACTAGAGAGGGAAGAGGGGGAAAGGAAGGAAGGGAAAGAAGAAAGAAAAGAAAAAGAAAAAAATGGAAAAATGTAAATGAAGCTGTTGTAAATATGAAGGGGAGTGGGAGTGGAAGGGAGGGATGGGGAAGGGGGGACTCAAGATATATCATGTACAGGTACTATGATAAATGTGATCATTACATCTATCTAAATGTACCAATACATGTTCTTGGTAAAAATAAAAAAATAAAATATATAATTAAAAAAAAAATGGAAAGATATCTCCATTTCCTGCATAGGCAGAGTAAATATTTTCACAATAGCCATAGTACAAAGTCTGACATATAGGTTTAACACAATACAAATCAAAATAGCAACGGCATGTCTCACAAAACTAGAAAAAAATCCTAAAATTTATGTAACCAGGAGAGACCCAGAAGAGCAAAAGCAACTACTGAGCAACAAGCAAAAAGCAGATGGCATCACAATCCCAGATAAAATGTTTATATTACCAAGCTACAGGGATAAAAAAACAGCATTTTACTGGCACAAAAACAGACACGTAGACCAATAAAATACAGGAGAGCATGAAGAAATAACTGCAGGCAGGCACAGTCATTTGGTCTTTGGCAAAGGAACAAAAAAACACACTGGAAGAAAGTCTTTTGAACAAATTATGCTGGGACAATTGGCTATGCACATGCAGAAGATTGAATCTAGAGACATTTATCACCACGTACAAAAATGAAATCATAACTGATCAAAGACCTGGATATTAAAACAGAAACAACTTCCTAGAAGATTAAATA
Source organism: Hystrix cristata (assembly GCA_004026905.1). Classification (NCBI taxonomy): domain Eukaryota; kingdom Metazoa; phylum Chordata; class Mammalia; order Rodentia; family Hystricidae; genus Hystrix; species Hystrix cristata. The sequence goes on along the minus strand of PVJO010023180.1, from coordinate 23,460 downwards.
GGTAAAAGTTAAAGACACAGACATAGGTAAAGATTTTTTTAATGAAACCTCAATTGCACAAGAAATAACATCAAAAATCAAAAAATGGAACTATATCAAATTTTAAAACATCTGCACAGCAAAGGAAACCAGCGAAGCAAAGACAAGGTACAGAATGGTGAAAAAAAAAAAATGTTGCCAGCTTCTCCTCAGACAGAGGACTAATATCTAAAATATAGAAAGGACCCCCCAAAATTAGATCCCCACAAAATAAAAGATCCAATCAAAAAATGAGCAACCTAAATAGACACTTTGCAAAAGAAGTACAGATGGCCAAGAAATATATGACAAAATGTTCAACATCTCTGTCAAATCCAAATTAAAATATCACTGAGATTTAATCTTACTTTACAAGGAATGGCTATTATCAATATTGATGAAATAAAAAACAAATGCTGGTGAGGCCTTGAAGAAGAAGGAACCCCTCTATATTGTTGGTAGGAATGTACAACTCCTGTGGAAATCAGTATGGAAATTCCTCAAAGAACGAAAGATAAAATTTCCATTCAACCCAGCTATTTCCCTTTTAAATATCTTCCCCAAAGAGTGAAAAACATCATATCATAGTGACACACACACATACCTATGTTTATAGCAGCATGACTCATAATAGTTAAATCTTGGAAGAAACCTATTTGTTCATCAAGGGACAACTGAACAAAGAAAATGTGGTATATTTACACAATAGAGCACTATTCTATTATAAAGCAGGATAAATTTGAGTCATTTGTAGGGAAATGGATGCCCCTTGAGACCATAATATTAAGTGAAATAAATCAAACACACAAACTTAAATATTGCATGCTTTCTGTTATATGAGAAACCGAAAGTATTAATAATTTAAAAAAGATCATGGAGAAATGTGAATAAACCTGCTGTAAATAGGGATGGAGGGAACAGAGGGGAGGGGTGGGGAAGGGGGGGAACCAAAATGCATCATGTACAGGTACAAAATAAATAAGATGAATGTGATCATTATATGTACATTGTACCAATATATGTTCTTGTTTAAAAATAATAAAAAAAATTTAAAAATAATAATAATTTAAAGAAGAAAATAAAAGATGGATAATAGGAATCAGGGGGTTAGATCTTTTGGAAATGTAAAAAAGATCTAGAGATGGAGGAAAGGGGAGAGACGAGGGCAAGGGGAAGTGAAAACAATTAAGATTTGTTATATACATATACAAACTGCCACCATGAATGTAATTAGTATGTATTGCAAACATGTAGTAATAAATAAAATACTTTTAAATGATATGGGTTTGTGAGGCAATGCATGGAATAATTAGATCAATTGAGCAACTCCACTCTGTATGCATATTTCAAATTATTATACTGTACTGGAAAAACAGATTCAATTTTTATTAATAAAAATAAAAATTTAAAATATCAGAAAATAAACAATATAAATTGGTAATTTTTTAAAAGACTGAAGAACACTGAAAAGAGCATATGCTTCAAAATGATATAGTCCTATGGCCCGTATGAGCTCTATGTAATGTCTCCAGTAAGATAAATTTTCTTTCACAATCCTTTTTTCAGTGTCCTTTATTGAAACACAAAATATTCAGCATTTCCCCAAAATATAACCTGAGGCAATGAACAGTCTGTTGCAAACTATATTTAAAACTCTTCTATGTATTGCATGACCATGACCAATAAATACTAAGAAGATATTGCTTTAAAGTTTCAGACACTTGAAGTTCTTTTTATATATGTTCTTACATTAGAAATTGATCCCAAAATATTTAAATCCGAGAATCCTTCTTTAATTTAAAAAATACTGCATCTGAACATGGCAGAGAATTCCAGCTTAAAGAAATTATTATATTTGCAAATAGATAAGAGGTCTTATTTCATTTTGTAATATTTCCCTGATATGACATAAAATTATGTTCAGTTGTATGTCTGTGTGGCTTAACCTGCATGAAACACAATGTAAATGCATTTAATTGTACATTATCTCCCATCATTCTTAGTCTCAACAATAAAATTTCATAATGTGAAAGTATTCAAAAGCATAACAAGATCAGAAATAGCAAAGGTTAAATATAAGAAAATCTTTTTTCAAAGAAGTGACACTTTGATTTTACTAATTTTTCCTATATACTCATATTCCTTTTTTCACAAAGCCTAAAAACTGCTTTGATATAGAAGAGAGTATTGACATCTTTAAATTTAAAATCAAATTATTTATGTCTCTCTTAAATGGGAATACTAAGACTTTTTGAGCTGAAAATCTTATTTAAAAACCAAATTGTTTTGTTTACATTATAAAGACTTCTAAAAACTTTATTAATTTATTCTAGTAGGAAATGTAAATGAATAAAATCTTGCTAAATTTGAAATAATGTTTAAGTGGGAATAAATAATCTAAGTGATGAATAATATAAACTTGTTTTATTATAGACAGCTAAGTTATATAGAAATTAATAGGTAGTCATGGAGTGATAGGCCTTTAAGGGAGTCGGTACAGAAGACCAGACATGTCAAGATGTGGCAGGAGGCTAATCTGAAGACAGGCACACTTCAAGATGGAGATGCAATAGCCAAGCCTGCAAAGCTCCCTAGAGATAAGCAGCAGCTTGAGATTATACTGTCATTAGCACCACCTCTTCCAGGGAACCCAGATAGACATCAGATCCATAGGTGGGTGACCACAACATCCGGACTCATACTCCCATCCTTTTCAAGGACTGCCTTTGTTGTTTATACAATAACAAGTTACAGATAACTAAAGTTAATGATGAAAGATCCTCACCATATACCCTTGCTACACGACTCATTTCCCTATTGGATCTATATTAGATAAGTGACTATACTTGTAATCCTGTAGGTTGATTGTAAATACACACTGTACCCATGTTATGATTTTGCTGCATACAGTGCCTTTGATAAGGAGCTTAGCAGCCATCCACTCAGGACTGCTCCTGGAAATCCAGGAGTTTTTTTTTTTTATTTCCATTAAAACTTGCCTAACCTCTTCCTTTGGTTCATGAACCAAGTAGAACTCCAAAAAATGTTCCAGTACTCCACAGGAAGGCAAGAAAGAGTATACTGAGAAAAAAAACAAAGAACACATACACAAAAAGCAGCAAACTGGCAAAATTAAAAGCCCTATCAATAATTGCATTAAATGTAAATAGTATGAACACATTGACTAAGAGACTGGTAGAGTGCACTTAAGAAATCACCTCTCTATATGCTGTTTAAAAGATTATCACTTCAAATATAACAAGCAAGTTGAAAATAAACATAAAAATAGATATAATATGAAAACATTAACCACAGGAAAGCAAGAGTATATGTGTTGATATTAGATGAAGTAAATATCAAAGAAAAAGATATCAGAGACGGGAGGAGATTATATGACTATAGAAGGGTCAACTGACCAAGACACAACAGCCTTAAATGTCAATGCAACAAAAACCTAGAGTTTAAAAATACGTAAAGCAATAAATGATAGAGCTAAATGGAGAAATAGAGAAACTCATTACTATTGTTAGAAACTTCCACACCTCTGTCTCAAGAAGCGATGCATCTTAGTTACTTTTCTCATTGCTGAGACCAAATACTCAACACCCAAAGTTAAAGGCGGAAAGGTTTATTTGGCTTGCAGCTTGTAAAGGTTTCAGTTTATAGTTGGCTGGCTTCAAGGCAGGGTGGCATGGCAGAGGGGGATTGGGGAGGAGAAACATTTCATGGCAAGCAGAAGGTAGCAGAAGCAGCAAGCAGCAGCAAGACAAGTGACAACCCACTTTCTGTCCCTTATATTTTATCGAGGCTACTCACCCTTAGCACTCACACTCAGTGTGGGGCAGCCTTAATCCTAGCATTACCCCCTGAATCAATTGCAGCATCACATCCTTGATCCCAGCAGCACACACACTAGATTTAGCCACCTCCAAAAGGCCCCACTGGTTTCAAGAATCTTCTAGATACAAGCCATAACATGAATGAAACAGAAAATAAAGATATAGGAAAATGCAAAAATGCTATCAACCAACAAGAATTAATCCACATATATTTAGAACACTCCCCCAAGCAGAAGAATATACAATATTTTGATGTGCCAACAAAATATGTGCCAAGATAGACCATATCCTAGACCACAAGGAAAGCTCAAAACAGATAAAAGAATAGAAATCATACTAAGGATGTTTTTCACCCATAATATAATCAATCTACAAATCAACAAAATGATAATAAGGAAATCTACAAATATTTGAAAATTAAACACCAATGTTGTTAAGAATGCACAGGTCAAAAAAAGAAAAAGGTATACTGAAAACTGGATGTGGTAGTGCATGCCTGTAAAGAGAGCTATTTGGGGGTCAGAGGTGGGATGGTGGCAAAGACCCTGTCTCAAAATAAAAGTTTTAAAAAGGTTAGAGAAATACCTAAGTGGTAGAGTGTTTATCTAGCATGTATAAGGTCCTAGGTTCAATCCCCAGTACTACCATGTGTGTGTGTGTGTGTGTGTGTGTGTGTAATGTCTGAAAATGTACATATAGATATAATTATGCACATATGTACATACATAGACATATATATAGAATTGAATGGAAATAAAAATACAACATACGTATCAAAATTTCAGACACACATTAACGCAGTGCTAAAAGCAGAATTTATATGGCCTAGTTAAATACATTTAGAAAGTGAGTCTCAAGCCATTAATACAAGCTCTCATTTCAAGAACTTAGAAAAACACCAGAATAAAACCAAAGCAAGCAAAAGGAAGGAAAGAGTAAATAATAAACACCAGAAGTTAATGAACTTGTAAAGATAAGAAATAGAGGAAATAAAAAAAAAAAAATCAGATTCTCTGTATCAATAGCAGTAGTAAACCTCAAGCAAATCAAAGGGGGGAAAATCCACATATTATTAATATCAAGTGAAACAGAATGCCACTATTAATGCTGCAGGAATTAAAATAATAATATAAATATTCACAAATAAATTTGACAACTTAGATGAAGTTGAAGTAGAAGAAATACAAAATAGATTAAAAAAGAGACAAGGAAATCATAACTAAAATTTGTACTTTTAAGAAAACTGCAACTTTCAGAACCCAGCCAAAGTTACCCAAGGTGATCCATATCAGCATTCCTTTGGTTAAATTTAGGCTCTTTTCTTACCAGATCCATCACACCCAAAATTCCTCAGAAATATTAAAAGTCTATTAGCTGGCTTACTTGAAAAAGTAAGGAGCAGGAAGAGCCTGATCCTAAGATAAATGAACAGGTTCAGTGAACCCAAAGTATATTTAAATTACCTATTTAAAAAAAAGACCATACCTATAAAATGGGGAGGGGGGTTTCTAGGTTTTCCATCCCTTCAAGAGAAGTACAGTATAAATGTTCCTAGTTCTAAACTTTAATTCATCTCATTTCTCTGAATGCCCACACTTTGTTTTGGGGGCAGGGGTGGGGTGCTGGGAATCAAACTCAGGGCCTTGTGCTTGCTAGGCAAGTGCTCTGCCACTGAGCTAAATCCTCCACCCCAAATTTGATCTTGATTGTGTCCTAAGTGAATAGTAAATCCTTCTCATGTCTCTTACTGATGCATTCTGAAAATTCTTTTTCTGCAAAGGGATTCAGTGACCCTGCTGCAGAAGGATGGGTTAAATTCTTTATTTCAGCTTTGGGAACCTCTCATTCTCAACCCAGTGATAAAATGAGCCTATTTTAAAAAAGGCAAACTACCACAATTCATGCAATATAAAATAATTAGAATAGCCATAGAACTATTGAGAAAATTGAATTTGCAATTTTAAACCACCCCCCAAAATCTCCTAGTCAATATGGCTTCATTGGAGGATTTCTCCAAGTATTTGAAGAATTTACACCAATTCTTTAGTCACCTCTAGAAAATAAAGAACTCTTTCCAATTCATTTTATGAAGCAACAATTATATTCATTCCAAATTTAGAGGGAAAATTACAAGAAGAGAGAACTATAGACCAGTATCCTTCATGAAAATTAACATAAAAACCATTAAGAATCTATTAGCAAACAGGATCCAGAAGTATATGAAAAGAATTATACACAATTAGCCATGGAGTTCATTCCAGAGACAGAAGCCTGGCTCAATACTTAAAAATAAGTCAACATAACACCATATTAACAACTAAAGAAAAATAATGTGTATTTATTTTCATCAATGCAAAGTATCTGCTAAAGCTCAACACATACATAGGGTAAAAACTCTCAGAAAAACAGAAATGTAAGGGAACTTCCCCAACTTGATAAAGAACATCTATAAAATGCCTACAACTAGCATTATACTTGATGATGAAATACTGAATGCTTTCTTTCTCCCTACAATTCAGAAACAGGCAAGAACTTCTCTCACTACTCTTATTCACCATAGAATTAGTAGTTCCAGACAGTGCAGTAAATCAAGAAAAAGATATATAGCATATAAATTGGAAAAAAAAGAAACAATGCTATGACTTTTAGCAGATATGATTGTGTATGTACGAAATCCCAAGGAATCTACAAAAAACACAGAGAATTAATGAGTTCAGAAAGGTCTCAGAATACAAGATCAACATAAAATCAAATGTATTTCTACATATTACCAATTAACTTATGAGCCAAAAAATTCAACATACAATACCATTTAAAGTTGATCAAATGAATGGAAAGTTTAGGTGTAAATCCAACAAAATATGTTTAAAAATATATGCTAAAAACTACACAGTGGTGATTAAAAATATCAGACATTTAAATAAATGGAGAGACATAAGTTCATGTGTTGGAGTATTTAAAATACTAAATATGTCAATTCTCCTCAAATTAGTATACGTGTTTAACACAATTCCCTATGACAATCTTAGCAAGACTTTTGGCATGTACAGACAAGATTATTCTAAAATTTATATGGAAAGATATATGAACTAAAATATCTAAAAGAGTTTTAAAAAGAATAAGGCAGAGAATTTCTACCTGGTTAAAATGGTTATTTCACAATAGTCAAGACTGTGTGGAATTGGTGCAGGATTAGACAGTTTGATGAAACAAAAATAAATCCACATATGTGTGTCTAACTACTTCTTGGCAGAGATACAAAATCAAACAGGCTTTTCAACCAACAATGCTGGAGCAAATGGATATCCATAGGCAATTAGATGAACCTCCAACTAAATTTCATACATATATCAAAGTTACTCAAAATGGATCACAGACTTAAATGCAAAATATGAAACTGCAAGCATTTTAGTGAAAAAAAAACAATATTTAGGTTGAAGGTCTAGGTAAATTTCATAGATATGACACCAAAAGCACAATATATAAAGGAAAAAGTCAATAAATTGAATTGAAAATTTTCTCTGCAAAATACTTTAAGAGAATGAAAAGACAAGCAACAGACTGAGAGAAAATATTTGTCACATGCACATCCAGCAAATGACTAGTATCTAGATATAGAAAGTACTTTCATAACTGAAGAATTATGAAAATCCAATTAGGATTATGCAAAAAAGACACTTTAGCAAAGTAGCAAAGAGAATATATGAATGTCAAATAAGCACCTGATAATATGTAAAACTATATAAGCCCCTATGCAAAAAGCAAATTAAAAGCGTAATGAGATATTATAACACACCTATCAGATGGGCTAAAATAAAAAATAGTCCAATGAACACATGAAAAGATGCTAAACATATTAGTCATCAGGGAAATATAAATTGAAGCCATGGGATACCACTTCACATCCACTACAATAGCTATTAGCAAAATGGCAGATAAATATTAAATGTTGATAAAAATATGGAGAAACTTGAATCCTCATACACTGCTGGAGAAAATGTGAAATGGTTCATCTGCTTTGGAAAGCAGCCAAATAGTTTCCCAATAAGTTAAATAGTTGTCAGTATATGACACAGCAATTTACTCCTAGTGTATATTCACAAGAATTGATATTATAGGGCAACACAAAAAATGCACATGAAAGTTCATAATAGTATTATTCATAATAATTAAAAGCCAGTAAAAGCCAGGCATGGTGGCCTACACTGGTAAACCCAGCACTCTGGGAGAATGAGGAAAAATGACCACAAGTTCAAGCCCAGCCTGGGCAACTTAGCAACTTAGTGAGACACTGTCTCAAATTTTAAAAAGGGATGGGGATATAGCCCAGTGGAAGGCCCCTGGGTTCAATCTCCAGTGCTGGAAAAAAAAAAAAAAAGCAGTAACAAACCAAATGTTCATTAATGGTTGAATAATATCCATGAATGCAATATTACATGGTCATCAAAATGACGTAGGTACTGATGCATGCTAAAACATTGATGAACCTTTAAAACATTATGCTAAGTGAGAGAAGGAAGTCATAAAGAACTACCAATTTTATGGTTCTATTTATATGAAATGTCCAGAATAGACAAATGTTTTAAAACAGGAAGTAGATTAGAAGTAAATCTGTTAAGACAGGAAGTAGATTAGTGGTTGCCTAAGACTGGGAGAAACTGGAGATAAGGAGATGAAGGTAGAGGTACAGAATTTATTTTTGAGGTAATAAAAATGTTCTGAAATAGATCACGGTGATAAAACAACTCTGAATATACAAAAGCCACTGAACTATTGTTACAGCAAAGGGTTACAGCTCTTCAAGAAACCAAGCTTCACTCAAAGAGTTGGAAAACTCAGGTTTATTTACATTGACAGACCCAGGGGAGTTTGCACTCTGAAGCCTGGGCCCCAACAAAGAGGTCTCAGGGTTTAGGTTTCAGTTTCTTGTTTAAGTTCCCCATGGTAGAACTTAGAACACAGACACAGTTTGAACATTTGTTACATCTTTGTGATACATCACACAAGGAACAAAATGTAGTGGGGTGATGTAACATCTATCACATTCTAATGGTATTTTACTCCTATCAGTGGAGAGTGAAAGGAGACGGTAGTAATTCTGGTGCAGCTGCAGACACTCTTTGAGTGGGAAAGTGTCATGGGCCTGTTATCAATTAGGGCAGCTTCAAACCCTAAGAACAGGACTAACAAATGAGTGGAGATTACAAAGCAGGCTTACAGAAGCAGAATAAGGTACAAATAGACGAAATTTCAGTTTTCCTCTTCACTATACACTTTTAATGTGTGAATTTTATGGTGTGTGAAGTGTGTCTCAGTAAAGCTGCTCCTAAAATACAATGGTGAAAGCCACAACATAGTGGCTAATAAGAGTATTTCAATCTGTGGGCTCTCTACAAATAAACTGAAGGTAGTCATTTAGTCTGATTTACACTACCACCTTTATTAACCCTGAAGTACTGGCCCTATCGTGAAACTGGAAGTTACAGATGAAAGCTGGAGAAACTTCAGAAAACCTAAGTATATATATTCAAAATCTTCCCATCTGAACAGACTGCAGACCCTGTCCTTTCTGGCCTCTTGTTACCACTCCTCTAGGTCTTTGTCATTTCATAAGGGTCTACTAAAATTTACCAATTGGTGCTTTTCATTTTATTCTGTGCACAACAGTGATTCAGGCTACATATACAGCCATGTTTATACATCCTTGCCTCATTTCATAATAAAAAAAGTTCTATTAACATTCCAATGCTCAAGAGCTAATTTCAAGCTGATACACAAGATCCTTCCTAATCTGGACACCTCCTAACTTTCTGCACACACCAATCTAATTCTCATATGATCTCATTCATTTGTATTTTTTAAGCTACTAAATAAACTACTAATGGCATCCATCTCTAGACTTGCAGTTCCAACCTACATTTTAAGTGTGATTACTCATCAATACTTGAATGCTGCCCATAAGTATTTCACAGACTCTGCAACAGACTGTTAGCTTCAAATCCTTGCTATCTTAAGAATGCTGGAAAAATTACATGATCTTATATCAAAATGGGAATAAAACCCTACTTACCTCATGGAGATGTTGTGAAAATTAATACATGTAAATTGCTTAAAACACTTCCTGTGCCTTGCAAGCACAAGGTCCTGAGTTTGATCCCCAGCACCCCCCCAAAAAGCAAACACTTCCTATTTGGTGATAAGTGCTCAGTAAATATTATCTCAAAATATAATTATTCTTCACCCATGGGCTGTACAAATGCTACAGTAAATCTCATAAGCACTCACTAATTACCGTATTATTCGTTGTTATAATGTATTATAATGTATCATCTTCCCATGTGAGTTGGTTCTTCCTCTATGGTCCTTACTCATCATCCAACCAGTCACTCTAACTTAAAATTTAGGATTTCTAACTGCTTCATCCCTTCCCCTTTAACAAATATTAAGTCAAGGACCATGACCTAATGATTTTTCTCTGATTATGCTTAGTTCTATTTTTTCCTCTCCATCTCTATTACCTAAACTCTACTTCATGCCTTATATTAAGATAACATTCTTAAAATTCCTCATCATAAGAGCTATGAGCACCTCCTACAGAATTTCTCCTTCTTCCAGTCTTGTCCTCTGCAATGTGCTCGCTTCAGCAGCACATATACCAATCTTGTCCTCTGCAAGTTCATCTTTTAAACTACCACTACATGAAAGGTAGCAATATACAGAAAAGGTAAATGTAGAAAAATAAAAGAAATGCAAATATGAGTGAGTCATGTCCATATTTACAATTCTGCAATGGCAATCCATATATAGATTGCCTGCCACACTCCTCTACTTAATCTAGTTCATTAATGTATCAACTAAATTATCTACTTATCTCACTAATCCATATCTTGTTGGATTAATAAACTGATATGAACTTGGTGTAAAGAATCTAGGAACACACTAGTAGGGGCTCCATTATTGACCTTTTCTCTTCATTAATTTTAATAAAAATTCATGGACAAAGAAGTCGTGCTTACCAAATCAGATGAGTATCTAGCTGGATGTTTAAGGCAAAATGGTTCTCCATTTGTTTGTTTGTTTGTTTGTTTGAAAATTAGTTTACACTCCAGAAAAATTTAGGAAGCCCCACAGAGCTTTTATTCATATAGAGTCTGTCAATATTAACCATATGTGAGCTGATAAAATTTCAAAATGTATATTGGTACATTTTATATAACATTAGTAGACTCATTACAAGTTAATATAAAATATACATTTAAAAAGTAATCATATTTTCCAAAATAATAAATTCAGTGAGAAAAGTTCCATGTTTAACAAATTTCTTCAAAGTCTGGCTTAACAAGACAGACTTTGAATTATATCTGTTTCTGCATTCAGATCTGCTGTAAAATGTTGTTTTATTTGAAATTTGTGAAGAAAATTCCAGTCTCACATAGCTATATAATGAGAAATAGGGACTATTAGCTTTTAATTTTTATTAGTACACTTGTGCAGTACACCATGATTACACTCATTGTAGGGAATTGATACACGTACATAACATATCTAAATTCTTTTTCTCCTTTTACTTAATCCCCCGTTTATGTTCCAGGCATCAGATTCATCTATTTGTTTTATAAGTCATTACAAAGTTAATTGTCATATATATAGATTAACAACCAGGCTGATAGGCAAAAGAAATATACATATATATATACATTAAAAATCATAAGGCAATTATACTGACTCAAGGTACACTTCTAGATACATTGTCCGTGCTGGATAACAGCACTTATTTCTCTCTTTTCTTATTACCTTTATTCATAAATTGAGTTATCCAGGAGAAATCATGGAATATTTAAACTTGTGTATCTGATTCACTTCACTTAATATTATGGTCTAAAGGTGCATCCATTTTCCTACAAATCTCTCCAGTGTATCCTTCATTATGGTACAGTAGTACTCTATTGGGTATAAATACCACATTTTTTTTAATCCATTCATCTATTGATGGAAATACAGGCTGTTTCCAAGATTTAGTTATCATGAATTGTGCTGCTATAAACATGGATATGAATACATCACTGTGTTATGTCTTTAACTCTATTGGGAAGATACCAAGAAGGAAACTTTAGCTAGGTCAAATGGAATTTGCAGTTTTGCTTTTTTGAGGAATCTTCGTACTGATCCCCACAGTGACTGTTACCAATTTACACTCCCACCAACAATAAAGAGTTCCTTCCTCCCCACAGCCTTTCCAGCATTTGGTACTGTTTGATTTCTTGATGATAGCCATTCTTTCTGGAGTGAGATGGACTCTCAGTGTTGTTTTAATTTGTCTTTCTCCAACAGCCAGTGATGCTGAACATTTTTTCATGTATTTATTGGCCTTTTGTATTTCATCATCTGAGAAATGTCTATTGCTTTCAGATGGCCATCTTTTATTGTATCTTTAAATTTGGGGGGCTTAAATTTTTTTAGCTATTTATATGTTCTAGATATTAGCCCTGTGAGGAATAGATGGCAAACTTGTTTTTCCATTCCATGGGTTGTCTCTTCACTGGTAGTTGTTTCATTTGCTGTGCAGAAACTTTTTAATTTCATGTGATCCCTCTGTTATTTCTTGTGCAACAGAGTTTTGCTCAGAATGCCTTTGCCTACTCCTATTTCTTCAAGTGTTTTACCTATTTTGTCTTCCAGCAAATTAAGTGTTTCTATTCTAATGTTTAGATCTTTGATCCATTTTGGTTTTAGTTTATCACATGGTGACAGATATAGTTCTAGGTTCGATCTTTGACATGTGGATAGCCAGTGTGCTCAGTACCATTTGTTAAAGAGGCTATCTTTCCTCAGCAAAAGGATTTGCCCCCTTTGTCAAAGATTTCAGACATGAGTGGGGCTGGAGTTGCTTCTCCATCCTCTATTCTGTTCCACTGAGCCATAAGTCTGTTTTACTTTTATTTTGTTTCGTTGTTGTTTTGCCAATATCATTTTGTTTTTATTACTGTATCCTTGTAGTGTAACTTGAAGTCCAAGATAATGATGGCCCTTGATGTGCCCTTGTTGCCCCAAATTGCTTTTATTATTCTAGGTCTCTTCTGGTTCCATATAAATTTTAGGATTGCTTTCTGTAGTTTTATAAGGACTATAATAGGTATTTTGATTGAGATTGCATTAAATCTATACAACAGTTTTGGAAGTATGGCCATTTTGACTATATTGATTCTGCCTATCCAGGAACAGGGGATATCTTTCCATTTTCTGATATTCTCTTCAATCTATTTTTTTCAGAGTACTATAGTTTTCATTGTACTATAGTTTTCCTTTCAGTTCCTTGGTTAGGTTAATGCCTCAGTGTTTCATTTTTCTTGATGCTATTATGAAGGGTATTGTTTGCCTATTATCCCTCTCTGTGAGTTACTTTGGCATTAGTGTACAAGACCACTATTGATTTTTGAGTGCTGACTTTATATTCTGCTATGCTGCTGAAATTGGTGATTAGTTTTAGGGGTCTTTTGCTGGATTCGGGGGGTCTTCTATGTAGAAAATCATGGCATCTGCAAATAGTGATAATTTATCTTCTTTCTTTCTTACCCACATACCTCTTATTTCTTTCTCTTCTCTAATTGCTCTAGCTAATGTTTTAAGAACTTTATTCAGCAGAAGTGCTGACAGTTGACAGACATCCTTGCCTTTTTCCTGATTTTGGAGGGAAAGTCTTCATCTTACCACCATTTAGTATGATATTGTCCTTTGGTTTGTCATAAATGGATTTTATCACATTGAGATAAAGACCTTCTATTCCCAGTCAGGGTTTTTATAATGAATGGATTTTGGATTTTGTCAACTGCTTTCCCTGCCTTTATTGAGATAATCGTGTGATTTTTGTCCTTACTTCAGTTTATGGGGTCTATTACACTTGCTGATTTGCATATGTTGAACCATTCTCCCATCCCTGGAATGAGTGATACTTGGTCGTGATGTATGATCTTTTTGATGATGCTCTGCATTCTGTTTGCCAGTATTTTATTGAAGAATTTTGCATCTATGTTCATTAACATGATTGGCCTCTAGTTCTCTTTTTTGGAGGGGTCCTTTTCTGGTTTGAGGATCCGGGTAATGCTTGCTTCCAGGAATGACCTTCGGAGTACCACTTCTCTTTAAATTTCATTAAAGAGTTTGAGGAGTATTGGAATTAGATCTTCTATAAAGTTCTTATGGAATTCAGCAGTGAATTCATCAGGACATGGGCTTTTCTATTATTAGAAATAATAGAAACACTATTATTTCTTTAATTTCACTGGTACTGGCTTATTCAGGAGGTTTATATCATCTTGGTTTAGATTTGGTAGTTCATATGTATCCAGGAATTTATCAATTTCCTCTGAATGTTCCATTTTATTAGAGTACAGGTTCTTAAAGTAGCTACCAATGACTTTTTAGATTTGGTCAGAATTCATTGTGATTTTCCTCTTTTTCATTTCTAGTCGCATTGATTTGGGTCTTTTCTTTCCTTATTTTGGTAAGCTTGGCTAAAGGTTTGTCTATTTTGATTAATCTTCAATGAACCAACTCCTCAATTCATTGATATTTTTGTCTCAATTTCATTAATTTCTGCTTTGATCCTTATAATTTTTTTTCCTCATACTACCTTTGGGTTTGGATTGTTCTTGTTTTTTTAAGATGTTGAGGTGTATTTTTATGTTTGTTTTTTTAATCCTTGCTCAGTTTTTCTTTTGTAGGAATTCACTATTATGGACTTCCCTCTTAGGACTTCTTTCCTTATGTCCCATAGGTTCTGGTATGTCATAGTGGCATTATCATTGGATGGTACAAACTGACTTACTTTCTTGTTTAACTTCCTTTGTGACCCAGTGATTACTCGAGAGGGAATTATTTAATTTCCATGTTTTCATAATTTCTGTGGTGTCTTTTGCCATTGATTCCTAGGTTCATTACACTATGATACAATAGTATGGGTTGGATAAATTCAATTCTTTTGTATTTACTCAAGTATAATTCTTGGGCTCATCTACAATCTATTTTGGAGAATGTTCCATGTGCTATTGAGAAGAATGTATATTCTTTTGTTGGATGAAACAGTCTGTAGATATCCATAAAGTACATTTTTTTGAAAGTTTGGTTGAACTCTGATAGTTCCTTTTTTTTTTTTCTAGTTGATTTATGACAGTTGGGTATTGAGGTTCCCCATTACAATTTTATTTTGATGTTTATCTGGTTTTTATGTCCATTAGTATTTCTTTTCTAAAGTTGGTTGTGTCAGTATTTGATGCATATATTTATAATTGGTAACTCTTACTGCTGAACCGTTCCCTTAACCAACAGGTAGTGAACTTTTTTGTCTCTTCTGAACAGTCTTGGCTTGAAATCCACTTTTTCCTGAAATAAGGAATATGACTCATTTTTTTTCTGGATTCTCTGCAAGGAATATCAGTTTTCATCCTTTGACTTTTAATCTGTAAGTTTCTTTTTTAGTTAAATATGCTGTGTAGTGCATATTGTTGGGTTTTGTTTCTTGATCCAGCTTGCGAATCTGTGTCTTTTGATTGGGGAATTGAGTTCATTCACATTGAGAATTATTACTGAAAGGTATTGACTTATTCCTTTCATTGCATCATTTTCCTATTAATTTGCTCATTTTTCCCCTTTTGTGTAGCTACTCATCCCACCAGGTGTACTCATTCTTCTTGACTTACTGGCAATGTTGACATCATTGTCTTCTTCGAGAATATCCTTGAAAACGTTTTGTAATGGTGGTTTAGTGGTCATGATTTTCTAGAGTTGCTTGTCATGGAAATGCTTTATTCTTCATCTTTTTAAAGGACAGTTTTGTAGGATACATAAATTGGGGCTGTAAGTTGTTATCATTTAGGGTTTGAAATCACTTCACTCCAAGCCCTCCTGGCCTTCAACACTTGTGTAGAGAAGTCTGCTGTAACTCTAATGGGTTTATATCACATTGCTTTTCTCTAACAGCTTTTCAAATGTTGTCCCTGTGATAGACTTCTGGTACTTTGAATATAATATGGCACAGTGAGGTTCTTTTGTGGTCATGGCTATTTGGGGTTCAATATTCATCACTTATTTGTATGTTTACTTCTCTATATTTAAGATGTTTTCTACCATTATTTCTGTGAACACATTTTTTATGCCATTTGTTTTATCTTCTAATTTTTCACTTATTCCAGTTACACTTAGATTAGTGTTCTTTGCATTATCTAGCAGTTCTTGGGCCCATTTTTGAGCTTCTTTGTTGTTTTTAAGGTGAGTTTGAGTAGCTGGTCTTTGAAGGCATCATTGTCTTCTACTTCTGAAATTCTGTCTCCACACTGGTAAGTTCTGCTGGCCATATATTCAATATAAATTTGAATCTCCTGAATTTCTGACTGAAACATTTTCATGGACTCTAATTCTTTGGTAAACTGGTCATTGATGTTCTGTATCTTTTTTAGTTTTCTAGCTTTTAATTAGTGTCTTTTGAAAGCTCCTGCATCTTTTGGTTATCACTTCCATTACCTGTTTAGTTATATGTTCTCTACTCCCACTGAGAACCTCTTTGAGCTGTTTTCTAAATTGCTCTTCTATTCTTTCATGTAATTCAGGTGTGTGATTTAGGCTATTCTGCCCCTCAGTGCCCCCTGGCTTGGATTCAGGGGAATTGGAAATTTTGAGAGGCATTTGGCCACTTTTTCTTCTCGTTTCTACTGTTTTTATTTGTTTTGTGCTGAGGTTTGTGGATGCTTATAGTACAAAGATTTTGCTGCTAGTGTAGTGAACTCTTTAATTGCATTTCAGTGATGTAATTTGAGTATGGCTAACTAAAATCCTTTGCCATAGCCCCAAGACATGACCACCTTGGTTATTCTGGGAGTAGAGGATGCAGTGCAGTTAGCCTAGCAGCCAATTTTTCTGGGAATACAATCTAGTATAGTTAATGGCCCAACGGCAATCTGAGCGTTGACTTACAGAGAAATAGCAACAATTATGCAACCCTGTTAATGTCAAGTGAATCAGCTCTAGTAGCATCATCCAAGACAAATTATATATTAATATACCATAAGAACCAATTATGTACCATCATTAATCCTAGTGAAGAAATGAGAAATTATGATGTAAACATTAAGGCAGTTTAGGTATTGACTTACAGCTAATAGTGTACTAAATGCAACAGCTGTATATCCATTAATGTCAGAAAAGAATTCATCAGTAACTTTACAGTATCAATGATCAAAAGATTAATAAAGCATTATGATTATGCTATTAAAGATCTAGGGTTTGGGATTGGGAGAATGCAAGTGGAAAATTTTGAAAGTTTAAATGCTATGATAGGAGAAAGAAGTGGTAAAAAAATCTTATTGGGGAATGTATAGATGTTTATAGAATTGGGTAAATGCTAGAGAAAACACTGAGAAAGAAATTAGGGAAACCACATCATTCACAATGCCATCAAAATACGAAATAATTATGAATCAATCTAGCAAAGGAAGTAAAAGACCTTTACACTGAAAACTAAAGTACTCTGAAGGAGACTGAATGTGATATCAAAAAATGGAAAGATTTCCCTTGATCTTGGGTAGAAAGAACCAATATAGTGAAAATGGCCATACTCCCAAAATTGTTATGCCGATTTAATGCAATCCCAATCAAAATACTAACAGTATACATCACTAAATTAGAGAAAACTATCCTAAAATTCATTTGGAAACAGAAAAGACCTAGAATAGCAAAAACAATACTGGGCAATAAAGGCAGGTTAGGGGGCATCACAATGCATGAATTGAAATTATACTACAAAGCTACTGTGGTAAAAACAGCATGGTACTGGCCAAAAAACAGACCTGAGGATCAATGGAACACAATAGAAGATGCAGAAACAACTCCAAACACACTCAGCTATCTTATCTTTGACAAAGGGGTCAAATACCCTCATTGGAAGAAAGATAGTCTCTTTAATAAATAGTACTGGAAAAACTGGCCTTCCACATGCCAAAGACTAAAACTGTACTCATGTCTCTCACCACACACTAAACTAAAATTGAAATGGCTCAAAGATCTAAATATTAAAACAGAGGCACTAAATCTGCTGGATGATAGAATAGGTAGAACTCTTAAAGATACAGGGGTAGACAAAGACTTTATGAACAAAACCCTGATTGCATGGGAAATATTACAAAGAATCAACAACTCAGCTCTCTTCTTATTAAAAGCTTTTACACATCAAAAGAAATCACCAACAGAGTGAAGAGACAATCCATAGAGTGGGAAAAAATCTTTACCAGCTGTTCTTCAAAGAATTAATGTCTAAAATATACAAAGAACTCAAAAAAGTCAGACCTTCCAGTTCAAAAATGGGCATCTGAAATGAATAGACACTTCTCAGATGAAGAAATACAAATGACAAATAAATACATGAAAAAATGTTCACCATCACTGGTCATTTGAGACATGCAAATTAAAACAGCACTGATATTCCATCTCGCTTGAGAAAGAACGGAAATTATCAAGAAATCAATCAATAACAAGTGCTGGCAGGGATGTGGGGAAAAAGGATCCCTTCTCCACTGTTGTTGGGAATGCAGACTAGTGAAGCCACTGGGGAAATCAGTGAGGCGATTCCTCAAAAAACTAAAACTAGCAGTTCCATTTAACCCACCTATTCTCCTCCTTGATATCTTCTCAAAAGAATTAAAAGCATCATACCACAGTGATATATGCACACCCATGTTTGTAGCAGTACAGCTCATAATAGGTAAATCTTGGAAACAGCCCAACTGCCCATCAACTGATAAATGGATAAAGATTTTTTTTTATGCAATGGAGAACTAATCAGCCATAAAGAAGGTTAATTTTGATATATTTCTAGGTAAATGGATGCACCTTGAGATCCTACTCCTAAGTGAAATAAATCAGACACACATGAGTAAATATCACACTGTTCCTCTGGTGTGAGAAACCAAAAGTGTAAATAGAACCAAAATGTATAACAGATATAGTGAAATAGAAAGAAAATGTTCAATTGGGAAAGGGAACTAGGGAGGGGGAGGGAGAAAGGAAGCAAGAGAAAAAGAATATAAGAGAAAAGAAGTAAAAAATGGAAACAAAGCTTGTGTAAATAAGTAGTGGAAAAGGGCTTCAAGGGAGGGGAAGGGAAGGGGGAAAAAAAGAAGAATCAAGATATAAAATGCACGTGTACAAATTCCCTATGATGAATGTGACCATTACATATATCTAAAATGTACCAAATTAAGTCCTAAGTTATTTCAAAATGTATACCTAGTAAAATGCTAACAATGCTGAAAAAAAAGAAAAAATATATATATGACAAATATCATACTTCTTTCCTCTAGCAGATGTGCTTTATGTGTTCATCCCATTTTTTCTCAAAGAATATTTAAATGGCATTACTCAAGTCCAAATTTTAATACAATTATAATTTTAATTATTTCATCAAGGATATTTCTAAGTGAAACTGGCTTTTTCCTGTGAGTGTGTGGTATTAAAGAGTATAACTGCTAATACAGTTTTGTACCATTGCCTTCAGCAATGTGAAGATAAAAGTTGGTTTTAATCCATTAATGGAAATATTGACACAGAAAAAAAGCCAAATAATATCCAAGAAATCATTAGATAAAATACACTTTTGACCTCATGGAACCCCTCAAAGTGTCTCAAAGATTCCTGAAGCTCCTTGGACCACAATCTAAGAATCACTGGTAACTACACTAACTATATAAGAATAACAGGTTATTTGACTGTAGACTTGCAGTTAAATACTGCTTCCTCTACATAAGTGTTGCAGTTAGAGAACCCTATTATTTCTTTTTTTTCCTTCCACACCTTTACTTTTTTAATTAATAAACTTCATTTTACAGCAGTCTTAAGTTCACAACAAAATTGAGAAGCAAGTATAGAGCTGCCATATGCTCCCATGTACAGCCCTCCTGACTAAAAAAAACTATACAGTCATGTGACATTAATGATGTTTTGGTCAATGACAGGCCACATATACAATGTAGGTGTAACAGGGCAGCTCTTTCAGTGAGCTGTCCTTGGAACAGTTCTGCAAGGTTGTTATACCTCTCTAAACCTTTTGCTGAAGTCCTATTTCAATGGTTAATATTTTTTTAGTATATGTGCTGCCGAAGCAAGCACACAATGGTTAATATGTTAACTGCTAAATTTTTATTTAGGTCTACAGAATCCAGAATATCTGATGGACTTTGTGATTCCCCTCCTTAGTCTTTACTTCCACGCATATGTCTGCCCAGAGAGAACTATAGGAACTATCCCCAGGAATTTAAGGCCTATTGCTGTAGTCTAAGCCATGCTATTGTCATGCCCTGGATGATGAAAACTTCCACTCAACATGTAGTATTCCTGCCCATTGTCTTGCTGTATCTTCATTCTGTCTTCGTAAAAGTCTTTGAATCCCTAAATTCTCCAATATGGAGTGTTGAGGTGGTTACCCCCCTTCTATCATCTCAAGATTGCTGATTCTTGACTAAACTTGATTCCTTCCTGGATATTCTTTGGTTTTTCTGGGCTCATGCTTATAACCAGAATAGTGGCATTTGTTTTGGGGCAATGAATCTGCATATAACAAAATGACATATCTTGATCATTTTCAGTCCCTTTACTCCCCTCTCCCTAACCTCACCCATTCCCGATATCCTTCTCCCTCTCTAAAAGTCTGCCTTTTTGTTTCTAACCATTACTCTTCTCAGAAATGTTGACCTTCAAATACCAGGCAGACGGGACTCTTAATTCTGGTGACCATTAGATTATAACAGAGATGAGAAATTCCTGTCTTCTAATGATATGGTAAGTGTCATAACAGTTGTGGGATATATAATGCATTATGCACCTGGTAATGTAACAGGGATTTAGAGACTGCTTTTGCTAAAGACACTGATTCTTCATGTGGGTTTGCAGATGTCTAATTGGTAACTAAAAGCAGGATAAAAACTTGCTACTTCTGTTTTCATGTTGCATCTGTCTCCTCTTTCTACCTTCAAATTGGGGTCAGTATCTTAGTCACTTTCCTCATCCCTGTGACACAATACCTAATACCTGCAATAAAATAAGAAAGGGTTTATTCTGGCTCATGTTTCAGTGCACAGTTGGGTGCCTCCAAGGAAGGACAGAATGGCAGACAATCACGACAGAGGAAAGCTGCTCAGGACTGCACAGCGGACAGGAAGCAGAGGAGGTCAAGGGAGAAGCTGAGGAAGGAGATAAACTTTCCAGGCCATGCCCCCTGGGACTCGCCTCTTCCAACCAGACTCCACCTCCTAAGAGCAAGTCAGTTATAAGACCCCATAATCCAATCACCTTCCAAAAGCCCCACTTTGAGCACTTGAGGCTCTTGGGGGGACATCCAGATATAAACCATAACAGATTCCTGCTCAACTCTGCATGTAAACATGTTTATCACTTAAAGAGTGTTCATCTAAAATTGGTAATCCTCTTCCTTCATGACTGAGGTCATAATGAACAGATTGTCAACTGCTAGCTTTTACAACATCCTCTTCCAGATCACCAGAATGGTGCTTAGAAATCTCCATTCATTGCCCCAAACCAGGAAGATGCTGTCACTGTCAAATTAACTCCATCTTGATTTTTGATTTGTTCATTCTCTTAATTTTTCTCTCCTGTGGTCAACTTGGAGTCTAGGAACAACAACAGGCCTAACCAATAAATACCTTGTGACAAGAGCCAAAGCTACCCCGCAAGCAACAATTTTCTTGTTGCCAAGAAGACAATGAGATAATGATCAATCAGACCACAGTTTGACCAAGACTTATTGACTATACATGCTTCTTGCCAACCCCTACTCCACTTTTGTTCTTTCACTATAAGCCTAGAACTATTACCAACATGCAGAAGACAAGGCACCTCAGTCTGCAGATGGTCATTGCAAGCTTACCTTGTAAATCTTTTTAATATAAATATATATCTTGCATTAAATCTGTTTCTCTGATAAGCGCTGACTGATACAGATTTTCATGCCAGGAGTGGCTTTAAAGAAACAGAATTGCAGAAATGAAATTCTTTCATGGTTTTAGTGGTTCCTGGAGTTAGCTCTCTAATTTGATGAGAACTAAACATGCCATAGTTAGCTCTCATCAAATTACCCTGATAATGTGAAGGATACTATCCCAACAATACAGGCCACAGTTTATATTAAGATAATGATCTGTAGATATTTTTGCTCAGGACTCACATCTAATGCATTTTACCTCAGTACAAAGTGCAAAAATGTTTCATAAACAGTAGTTATGCTTACTAGGCCAAATGGACTCTAAATGGACTCTATTTTTTATTCTTGTCTCTTTCATCTTTTTAGAAATTGCTGATCTTAACTCACAAAATTGGTTTCATGACTATATCAGTGGGTTTCAACTCATACTACAAAATGTTTTTGCTCTGCCTAGTATTTGCCTATTGTTTCCCAAGTATTCTAAAGTTTTTGTTTTTTGTTTTGCTTTGTTTTTACTGACATAAACATTAGTTTTCTATATTCTAAGTTCCCTGACAGACTTCTTCACCTACAGTTTTATCTTTTTCCATCTTATCTTAGCTGCCCCAAACCCATGGTCAGGCCCTAGGCTTTATCTATAATAATATCACTTCCACAATCTCCTTTTCATGCATTCTATTTTGACCATTATCTTTACTAGTTCTCTAGATTGCGATCACTCCTAAAATTCTTCTATTGCATAGGCAATCTATTCACTTCACCAGCTTTGTCTATCATCTTCCTTTGTCCTTTCATGTCTTTATGCAGCTTAGATTCTACAATCCATCCCATAATCATCCCTTGTATATATTTTCTACTTTCTTGCCATTCTCCTTCTTTGACATACATCCTTTGAAAACTGTGAATCTTAGTTAAAGCCAATTAATTCATCCCCCTTTTAAAATAAATTCAGTATTAAAACCATTAGGTGCATTAAGGCACAAGCAAGGAAGGTGTCCATAGTAGAAGGGGTAGCTAAGGAAGCTTGGCATGGAATCTCAGTGAGCAAACAGGGTGAAGGGGGCATCCACCCAGAGGACACCATCTTGTGTATTATATTCCAAGGAGATGAGAAAGGAATCCATGATGGAGGAAAGGCGCTTGCTGTGGGGTATTAGAGTTCAAATATAATAAACAGATTCAGAAAGATCTCCTTAGACATGACTCATAGCCTGAGTATGTTGGACAAGGCGTCTACACGGAGGGCAAAACAGGGTATCAGAGCTCAAACAGGGTAAATATTATGACCCAGATCAAGAATGAACCCCAAAACGTTCTCTTTTTTTTTGGGCTGGGGATCAAACTCAAGGACTTGGGCTTGCAAGGCAAACACTCTAACCACTGATCTAAATTGCCAGCTTCCCCCAAAAAACTTCCACACACTCAGAGGCAGGGCTTTTGGAAGGTGATTGGATCATGGAGGCATTATAGCTGACTTGCTTTTAGGAGGTGGGACCTGGCTAGAAAAGGTGGGCCACCAGGGGTATAACTTGGAAGACTGTATCTCCCTTCCTGATTTCTACATTCTCTCTCTCTCTCTCTCTCTCTCTCTCTCTCTCTCTCTCTCTTTCTCCCCCCTCCATC
>PVJO010023179.1:0-26598 GCA_004026905.1 Hystrix cristata | reverse complement strand
TTATTTTCTGGACTGCTTGGGAGAAGGATTCTTTCCTATTTCTTTCTAGCCTCTAGTGAGTTCAGTCATGTTTTGGTTTGTAGTTTCATCACTCCAGTCTCTGCATTGATAGTCACATTTTTTTCTCCACCTCTGTGTCTAATAAAATCTCCTAATATATCCATTTAATAAGAATGCATATGGGTGATTTTTTTTTTTTACTTTTATTAGTACATTTGCAATACATGATGATTATATTCATTGTAGGGACAGGGAATATGTACATAATACATTTCAATTATTTTCCCCTTTTCTCCACCCCATTTTATTCTTCCAACATTAAATTCTTCTATTGGTAAAGCCATATAAAGTTAATGGCCATATAGACAGATTGAAAACCAGACTAATAGGCTAAAGAACATCTAAAACATGTAAGACTATTATACTAAGTGAAGATACACTTTTAGATACATTGTCCATGCTAGAATGCAATACCTTTCTGTTTCTTTTCCCTTATTATCTGCCTTTTATTTTGTACTTTACAAGCATACACACACACACACACACACACACACTTATATCGAGTTTTTCATATAAGAGAAACCATGTGATATTTGAACTTGTTTGTCTGAGTTACTTCACTTAATATTATGGTCTTGAGGTGCATCGTTTTTCCTACAAATGCCTCAAATTTATTCTTTTTTTTATGGCAGGATAGTACTTCATTGCATATAAATACCACATTTTCTTTATCTACTTTTCTGTTGATGTATATATAGGCATATGGGTGAATTTAGGATGCATTTAAAAGATAAGGAAATTTATTTTATCTCTACATTTATTTTAATTACAACTAAGACTACTCTTTTTTGCTAGGTAAAGTAAAATTCAGATTTTAGGGATTGTGATGTAGTTATCTTTCATGTCCACAAACTTTCTCTAGCTCACTTCATACATTATCAAAGAAATGCAATTATTTTTAGTTAATTTAAAATGGTTATTGTTTGTTGTGCCCTTTAGTGTCTGGAAAATCCATATCTGGAAATGACCTCTGAAGTATATTTGTAAATGTTTAGTCAAATATGAACTTCTTGGGGCTCAGAGATTAAGCTCAGTGGTAGAGTACTTGCTTAGCAAGTGCCAGGCCCTGACTTCGATCCCCAGCACCCCCCCAAAAAAGATGAGCTTCTTGAGCAACGAATTATAAGTAATTAAAATTACTACACATAGAAGGAGGTAAGAAATCATGAACATGAATCAGCTGAAATAAGAAGGAAAAGTACAGGGTGTTGACGTAGGTAAACATGGAATACAAAATGATTACGTATATACTGGTCCATTTTTTGTTAGCCTAACAAAATACCTAAGATGGGGTGAGACACACAGAAGAGTTTTACTTAAAGGAGAGCTTGAGAGGATAGAAGTCCTGATAACACAGTCCTGGCTGTGGGGAGCTGCAGCAATCACTGTGCATGGGCCAGGGCAGGGCTCCGTGTGAGGGGAAGACTGTATGGTGAGACAGGCAGACAGCGAGTCAGGGCTGGGCTCCCTAGCCCCTAAGACCTGACTGAGGTCCCTAAGATCTGACCGAGGTCCCATGAGAAATATAGTAAGCCATTGAGGGTACACAAGCTAGATTCTGCCCCAAATCCGCTCCTTAATGGCTTCACAGTTTCTCACACAGTCACCTTGAAAACCAAGCTTCCAACACAGCACCTCCTGGTGGATAAAACACATCCAAACCACTGAATGCATTAAATGTTTAGAAATTAAAGAGTAGAAATAAAAGTAAAATATATAAAATATAACCAATACTGTCTTGAAATAAAAATATAATGAATGATCAAAGCATAGATCTAATAGTGATATACAATTTCAAAATTTCCAGAAGTATGAATTTGAAACTTTCCCACTACAAAGAAATGTGTGAGGTGATTGATATGTTAATGAGCTTGATTTAATAATTCCACGGTTTTCATGCAACTATCAAATTATACTCCATAAATAAAATCATTGTCAAAACTAAAATAAAATTTTTGAAAAATAATAATTTAAATAAAGAGTTAAATCATGAGTACCGAAAGTAATAAAAATATACCAAAAATGTATGAGAATGTTGAGAAAAATCACTAGAATAATCTACACAAGGGTAAAAGACAGAAAAATAGAACACACAAAATATAGAAAATAGGCTATCAATGTTTAACATGTATAATCAAAGTAGAAGGAAAAAGAGTTGAAATACTGTCAAAGGTCACTATTTAAGAAGGAAATTCTTGATAATTTTCCAGAATTAGTAAAAATATGAGTAAAACAGAAAAATATTATCATCTGTCCATACTTACATAACATTTTAAAAAATAATATTTGATGAAACACTAATAAATGAAAATAAAGCCAAAACAAAAGATAGTTATGAAACAAAATATGTGGGTATATAGTGAAGCAGAAATTGAATTCAGAGAATAAAGTGATAAACAAATTCATTTTCTTAACCAACACAGGAGGGAAGAGGTCAGAAAACAGGTACAATGTTTTGCTTAAATAAGAGAATGAGTTCCAGCATTTTAAGGCAAGTCAGAGCATATATAATTAGCAGCAAAGTATTATATATCTCAAATAATTAGAAGAGAAGAATTTGAATGTACTCACTGTAAAGAAATAAAAGTGTTAGAAAATGGATATGCTAACTACACTACATTGATCACTACCCAATGTATACACTAATCAAAATATCATATTTTACCTCATAAAAATGTACAAATACTGGATGTCAACAAAAAAATTAAGGACTTTAAACTTGACTAATATTCATGGTACAATTATTCGTTTGGATATTGAAGGCAATGTTATGAAAATAATTAAGTGGACCTGGAAAAACAATTCATATTTGTTTTGTAATTATTGTAAATAATAAAATTACAATTTAAAAGAGTAATTAGGCAAGAACAATAAATGGCTTTGTATTATTGCAATATATGCCAACTTAGATAAGAAATGAAGTATAGGCATTGGGAATTTGAAAAAAAAAAAAAAAAAGAAAACTTTCATCACTTAGAAGTGAGATATTTGTCTCCCTAGATAACCTAAAAGAATATGAAGTTAAACATTTTTTTTAAAAAAAGATAAAGTAAAAGAGGAGAATTAAGCAAATCTATAAAATCAACATCAAAGATTCAATTACATTCCTACATATAAGCAACAAACAAAATAATATGATTTTATGAATGATAAAACTTTAGGTTAAGACTAAAAATAGAAACTATCCTAGTTTATTTTACATGGTTCTATTTTATTTCTAATTAACACAATATTTGTATTTTATGTCATAAAATACAACATAATGTTTTGATGTACATAGTGACCATATCAAAGTGATTTCCATGTCCATCATCTGAAACATTTACCATTTTTTTTGGATAATACATTTTAAATCATTTATGCTCATTACCTGGAAATATACAATATGCTGCAGTTAACTGTATTCATTGTAATGGTGAAGAGAAAAGGTTGATTAACAGTAACAAAGTCACGGGTAATTAGGAGAAATAAGTTCTGGTTTTTTACTTTAGTTTATATCTTTCCAAAAATGAAAAAAATTGAGAAGAAACTTTTACTGATGATGCATTAAAAAGACAAAAAAAGAAAAAGAAAAAAACATGATCATTACAAGAAAGTTACAGTTTTTCCTAAATATTGAATATTATATCAATCAAATGTTTTCTTTGGATTTGACAAGTAGAATGTATATAAAATTTACCTAAAACTGCAAAGGACCAAAGGTAGGCGAGATGCTACTGCAGATTAATAATTTAAAAGACTTAACACATGATTTGATAGATCTATTTCAAAGCAATAATTATTAAAGAAAATTTGTAAAAGTTGCACTGGGATAAGCGAGCAAACTAAGATAGCTTATTACAAAAAAAAACAGGAAAAAGCAATTGATTCTATTTTTTCAATAGTAGGTAACATAAAGTGTCTTCAAATGCCAATTTAGAAAATCTTAAACCATCTCTCCTAAAGGAAACAGAGATTCCTAAGAGCCTTTGGTGACAATGTTGCATCAGTCAATCAATATACAACCTTGTTTTCTGTTTATTTCTGTTTATTTCCCTGTGTTTAATATTTATTTTATTGATTCGTTAACACTGAATGCACAACCAGCTACACTGTAGCTCATGGCTGACCAAAGCTTCTTTAGCAAACATATTTGTTTCATAATGTCTATTTTCTTCATAATACATCACATAGTTGTCACACTTTTGGACAGTAGACAGCAGTTGTAGGTGTTGCTTTAGCACAATGATTGGAGGCCATGTTAGATATACAAATCATTAAAAAGCACAAAAATGTGAAAAACATGTATTCAAAGAAGACTTTCATTTACAGTACAGAATCTGAGACATGAACTCAGCTGGGAAATAAGGAGAAAACATTTTGGTTGTTCCACCCTTGTCCAGAAATGCTAATCATATTACCAAGAGTAATGATTTGGAGACTAGAGATAAATTTCAGTGAACATTAAATTTGTAAATACAAAATCTGCCAATAAAGAGGAAGAGCTATGTGTAGAAGCTCAACATGTGACTGAATTTTCACTGTTGTCTGGGAGAAAGGCTTTTAAATGGAGAGAAGCTCTCTGTAATGCACAAAATTTAGAACTTAGTAAATTCTAAATGATATAAAAATATATAATTGCACGATTCAATTCTTTGGCAAATGGCTAAGAGAAAATATTTTCCATCAGTTGTATTGGAAGCATGTATGACAGCATTCATAGTGTATTAGGTGATTTGTCATCAGGTATATCACATATACAATTTAAAGAGCAAAGCATTTTATTTGCTCTTGGCATCACAGGGTTCAGTCCATGGTCAGCTGACTCCAAGACAGAAACACCATAGCAGAAGGGTGCAGTGGAGCAAAACTGCTTAGCTCATGGCATCCAGGAAGCAGGGGAACATGGCCAGAGAGGGAGGGGGCAGGGCCAGATAGATACTCCATCCAAGGTCACACCTCCATGATCCATACATACACACCCAGAAGTGTGCTTTACATGTCTCTGAAACTAGTCAAGTGTACAATCCAGTTTGTCACACAGAGTAATATTTTACAATAGCAAAAAAAAAAAAAAATCCTGTATATGCCTCAATAACAGAACATGCACACACTATTGTATTTATGAAGTGAATTTTGTAAGGTTGGAAACGAGTGAAAATAGTCACATGCATCAATGTAGGATAATTAACAAATGTAAAATTGAGTAAGACCAAAAGTCGCCAAAGATCACTGTATGATACATTTCTAGAATATTAAAAATTCATATTACACTTCTGAATAACAAGAATAATATGTGATACACATATTATATGTCCACATCCACATATAGGACCATATGGGAAAGGAGGAGAAAGGAATATAAAATGTAGATTAATGAATAACCTTAGCTTGAGAAAAGACAGTGATTTCACTAGGGTGGTATACTCAGTGGTTTAAAAAGTAATACTACTTTATTTTTAATTTGTGGTATATAAACATTTTTTCTATGTTTCATGATACTTTGGTGATAGATTATATTTTTTGTTTATAAATATGGTAAAATAACTCAGAAATTGAGTAGTATGTAACGATTACATTTCTGAAAGTAATGAAATATATCATGCATATTTGAAGAAGAAAAATATTGAAGACTAATAAACAGATCAAAACTAGAATTATTGAAAACAATTCTTAAAATTCCCAAGAAACCAAAGACCGATGATAAGAGAATAAGAGCATTTCAATCAAGAGGTCTGTCTTTCAATAAGACCTCTGCATCTGGTTTGATGTTGCTTGCTTTCAAATGTTTAAAAGTCATCATCTACTTTAATTTGAAATTGTCATGTATATATAGGATTATTTCAATTTATTAAGAAGAACTTTTACATTATTTATTTATTAGCCTTTGCATTATTTATTAGGAAGAATTTTCAAATTATTTTCCAAGCAACCTAAATATTATACTCTTAAAAAGTTTATCTGCAAAAATTAACAGATAGCCATTTTTATGGAAAATCTCTTTGGGGTTTGGGATTAAAATGTTTTAGCAAATACTCAAGATGGATTCAGCAAAAGCTGTCTTCTTAGAACTTAGTGGGGCCTTCTCTTGCACTTCAGTCTTTCTAACATTTGAAGCTTTTAATTTCAGCTGCAAGTGGTGTGATTCTGCACTTAGAAAATTCTAAATTTTCCACCAAAAGACTCAGTACTTATAAATGAATTCAGCAAAATAGTAATAAACAACTCTACATACACAAATCAGTAGCTTTTGTATACAGCAGTAGTGAACTCTGAAAAACAAAGCAAGAAAAGAATCTCATTCACAATAACAGGAGTAACAAATATCACAATGACAACAAATGTCAGAAAACCCCGAAGAGTGTGAATGATTCTTATGATGAAAAGAAGGGATCATCTGGAGAGGTGTGAAAGAAGGCAGGGGCCAGAGAAGGTAGAAGGGACCGTGGGTGTGATCAAAATATTGTGTGTGTGTGTATGTGTGTGAGTGTGAATGTCACAGTGAAACCCAGTAATATCTACAATCAATATAGACTGATAAGAAAGAATTAGCTCATTCAATTTATAGTGGTACAAGAAAAACAGGATTACCAAAATAATAATTTCAAATTCTGAAATGAAGAAGAAAATGAAAATCATATGACACTTTTCTTTACCAGTAATAGCAAGAATTTCCCAGGAAATAAAATCATCCTTTACAAGTTTAGGATGATAAACCCACTGAGTACAGTTCCTGGGATGATAAGCCCACTGGCTGTAGTTCACATAATCTAGCTGTGCTACAACCCTCAGCTATTAGGATGTAAGACAATGAGTGGATACTGTGCATAAGTTCCTGGTAACTGTAGCCAGTGGGCTTATGCACAATATCCACTCATTGTCTTACATCCTAATAGCTGAGGGTTGTAGCACAGCTAGATTATGTGAATATGTTGGATGATACATTGTATGATTACTACCAGCTGTATGGACTAATACATGAAACAAGAGTCTTATCTCAGTACAACATTATAATTTGGATCTGTCCTGTCATTTTCTAATTCAACAGCAAGATAACACTAAAATTTACTCAATAGTTTTTAAATCAATTCTTAAAAATCACTCAATTATTAAATCTAAATTATCATAACAATTACTATTAAAATAACCATACATTTAATTTAAATGTATGGTTAATTTAATTAATTTAATTAATTATATAGTTCTTCTGTAAGTAAATAATTATCTATAAGTACATTTCTAAATAGAATCATAATTATATGTTTTTGTTTTTGTTTTTGTTTTTTTGTGGTGCCGGGGATCGAACTCAGGCCCTTGTGCTTGCAAGGCAAGCACCCTAATCACTGAGCTAAATCCCCAGCCCCCAGAAGCATAATTATATGAACAAATTCCACCAACAATTGAAATTATTTTATAATCCGATTGAGAAAAAATAGTTTTGGTTTTAGTATGATGCTATGGATTTAAGAAATGGTTCACTTTACTTCGGTACCACAATATTTTTTTATAACCATTGAATTTTGCCCGGATATTTAAGGAAAGTATCTTATTATAAATTGAGAAAAATCATCTCAAAAATAAACTGTTGAAATAGTGTGTGAACAGGTAAATCACATCAGAAAAATACTACTGATTACAAATCATGGGGAATTATTCAACTCACTCAAATAAAAATCATTTTGTATTTCAATGAGTTACAGTTTTCACTAATGAAACCAGAAAACTGTAAAATATAATCCTTCCTACCTCTGTACATGGGGCATGAGAAGCTGAACAATGTCATCATCATTATTTGAGGTACTCTACTTTTAGCTATCTCTCTACTAATGTACTAAATAACAAAAAAAATTCATAAATGTTGATATTATGGATAAAATCCTATGCTTTCATTATGTGAAAATTAAAAGAAATATATACCAGAAGCAACATAGAGACAAGAAGCTCACATGATCTTGCTAATATGTTAATAGTAATGTTAATAGAACTTTGTTTTGAATGAATTATTTTTTTAATTTCCAAATACTGTTTTCACTGTACACATTTTTATGCAATTCGTGTATATTTCCTGTAATCAAAAATATGTAAACATATCTTCAAAACATTTTACCTTTATATGTTAACTAGACCTGAGTAGAAATGGATTTTATTTTATTTTATTTTTTTGAAATGGATTTTAGACAAAGGAAAATATATTGTTCAAACATTAAGGGACTGTTTGTTTGTTTGTTTGTTTGTTTTTTGGGTTTTTTTTTTGCTTTGAATGATAAAAGCAGAGCTTTTGTTTATTTTATAGATTTTAAAACATGAAAATATGCACCTGATTTTTCATGAAATATGTGTCTATATAAAATTAAAATGCATTTTATTTACCAAGCAGTATACAAGAATTGTATTTACTTGGGAAATACAAATAAACCACCAGGTATGAAAGACTCTATCACAAGTCAGAAAATCAACTTGTTAATTTCCTTCGAGTATTAATTATTGTCTTGATTAAATAAACCAAAGACAAAGTAAGTAAGGATACTTTAAAGTCAATTAAAAGTATGTGAAGAAGAGTCTTACATTTCTGGTATTTTAATGTATTTTTGGATCTATATATTTAATTATATATAAATCAATATATATATAGAAACTATTTCTAGTTAAATTCAAAAATCTAAATGAACATCTAAATCTAAATACTGGAGTGTCTCATCTGACAAAATAACAAATGTATATATTTAATGCAGTTATAATTTAAGCTTCAGATGTATATTCCATAAAGAACAATAATATGTAATACATTATATTTTATGAACTTTAGGAAGTATTAACTGACCATTAGGAATTACTTATAACTGTTTATCTATTAAATAAATGTTCATTTACCAGGCATTTAGCCTCCATCACAGCCTTTAAAATGGTTTATGCATTAACAAGCATAATGTGGTTTGAGGGATTTAAATATTAAAATATACTTCATTGTTTCAATTTTCACAATTGTATTTGTTTATGCACCTATTATTCTTCTAAGATGGTTAGAGGTTATACATATACAAAGACCCTTGTATTACAGAAAGTTAAAGATGTTGTAGTTTTACAAATGTAATAATTTTAATAAAATAATGTCCAACTAAATTTCTATTTGAGGGTTTATTTATAATCAGGAGTGCTTGTAGGATACTTTACTTTTTAAGTCTGAGGTATATATGCTAATCAAATTTGTCTAAACTTGGAGATTTTTATTTACCATCTATTGATCTACCTTTTAAATTATTGGTTCTTAAAATGTATAAATTATAATTTTATCCAAACACAGTAATAAAGGATGACTTGCTAAACTGTTGATTTCTTGTATGTAAACTATTAGTGATTTTTTTGTTTAATTTTAGTGTGAATTAAGAATAAAATATCTCTAGCGAGTGCCAACTACAAAGCACATAATATGTGGATAGCCATATCTTAATTAATAAGATTCAAAACTCATGCTTGAAAACTCAGCAACTACCTCCAAGCATGTTGGAAATGGCTCCAAACTATTGCATATTATACTGTTATATGTTTGCAGTCTATAGGTCTTTTGTTTACGAATGGATCATAAAAACACTTAAAATACCACAATATATGAATATGAAATTCTTTATAAACATCAGTGTCTCTCATGTTTATTTTATTTACTGAAGGAGATGGCAAGATGGCATACATGATACTTAATATAAAAATCTTTTAAACTCTAAAACAAGTGGAATTAATACTGCACTTTTAAAAAACTTTTAGGAGAAATAAAAATGTCTTGAGAGTGCGTAGAATACATTTAATTCTTTTTGTAAGTGTATTTTGTTTGAGAAAAGATTTCTGGGGCCAAAATTAAAAACTGTAAGTGAAATAGAAATGTAAAAACTCACATCAGTTGGACGCAAATTATGGAAGATATTGAATTAAAAAATAAATTTAACTTTCAAAAGTACATCAAAATCATTTAATGCTTAAAATATGGTCAGTGTTTTCTAATGCTTTTTCATAAGCATCTAATTCCAAGGCTTTCTAAATTCTCTTACCCACTTTAGTGTTCTTCCTGAATATATAGCATTTTCCCTTTCTTCTTCTATTTATCACTTTAAACATTTCACGTTTCTTCGTCCTTTATTAATTTCATTTTTCTTCATCTCCTTTTAAAATACTGTTATGTTAAATAAGAGAAATAAATATCATTTTTACCTTTAGATGGGCCATCCGTGTTTTCCAGCACAAAGCAGTTCCACACATTTTCCTTTCTTTTTCCTGATTATTGTAGGTTTACATCCCAGGCCCTCGTCTCCGAAGAACCCAGGGTCCCCTTGTCAATTCTCTTTAGCCCTTTCTTTCTACCCTCCCTTGCTAAGTAAGAAAGTACCCAGCGCGAGTATCTGCTCTGTTATTTGACCCAGAGCATGTATATGTTTAAAACTGGAAGCGAGCCTCCACTTCACCCACCGCAGCACCCGTAATAAGGTATTTGTCTAACTCCCCTCCAGGCCTCGCATCCTGCGCAGCGCCATGATCTACGCAGAAAGTGAGCATGTGCAGAGTGTGTGGTTGGAACTGTGCTGTGTGTTTACGAGCATGTCGGTGAGAATGATACAAACTGAATCGTGCTAGGGTGATCAGAAGAGGGAGAATGAGACAGTTTGTACAAATGTATTTTTGCTAATTTCAAGCCCTGTTACTTTAGAAGTGATTTAGGAAAACACCCAGGACCTTGGTCAAGGCGCGGAATGCTTGACACAGTCCGTGAGGCCTCCCAGGACCCCGAGTCTGCGGTGGCGCCCCGTGTGTGATGAATTGTGGTCAGCCAGGCATCTTTCACATCTACATGCTGCAAAACACTGTGCACTTTTCATTGTATATTGTTTATATTGTATATTGTCTTGTGGATTTTCATGAACTTTCTTTAGCGTCATAATCTTTGTATGCAAAGCTTTAGCTGAATTCCAGTTTCATGCTTGCTTATACTTCAATAGTACTGTCATAAAATAATTTAGGTCGGATGATTTAATTTTCTTTTTTTTCGAAGATCATATATGTTTCTTCTCCCAAACTCACAATCACAATCCATCGTTTGCTGAAGGTCCTTAACATTATCTGAGCTGAATTTTCTGGGAAGGGAGGGTTACAGGAAGAACTGATATGTTTCTTTGTCACAGTTTTATGCTTTGGAAACTGCATTTCTACCACCTCTTTTCTCTTCTAATATTTATAATAGCTTTATACCCGTGATGGAATTTGGTGTTCAAAATGCTAAAATGGAATAGTAGTTAATGATTTCTGAGCCCCGACAGTATAATTATCAGTTAAATATTTTCCATGTCTCACTTGTATTTAATGTATATAGACGTGAAGGAAAATTTGTGCATCAGAGTTGCTATTTGAAAATTGCTTTTCCATAAGATTTTAAAAGGAAAGAATTTTGTGCTACTTATTCTTGTTTTCTATTGCTGCTGTAAAAAAATTATTACACATTTTGCAGCTTAAAACAATATTCATTTATTAACTCGGTTTCTGTGAGACTCAAATTTGGGCATAGCATGGCTCGTTTGACTCCTTTACTACGAGTTCATATGACCTACAAAAGTGTGTTGGCCAGGCTGCATCCCGGAGATATGGAGAGGTTCCTTGCAGATTCATTCAGGATGACGGACAAACTCAGTTCCTTGGAATTGTATGCCTGAGATCTCTATTCCATTCAGGATGTTAGCCAGGTACCAGTCTTTGCTCTTACTGAGTGCTCACCTTTCTTCCCATGCTGTCCACGCCACTGCCCTCCAGTAAATGTGATTCAAGTCCCCCCTCAGCATTTGAGTTTATCACATTTCTAATGATTCACATCTCTAACGGGCTCCATTGCCTTCTTCTTCTGCTTGTAAGGGTCCATGTAGTACATTTGTGTGCCTCGTGTAATCCAGAATAATCTCCCATTTAAGAGCTGGTTAGTTGCCTTAATTGTATTTGTCAAGTCCTTTCACAGCGTTATCTAGATTGGTGCTTGATGGAGCTCCCAACAGAGGTACAATAAGTCAGCGTATGGTACTTATATATAGATTCATGCTTCACTGAATTAGGAGATGAGAATTGCGAGGGGATTTTACTAATTCTGCCTGTGATAGTACTACTGTCATCTACACTATGAAAAATTTAGCTACAATAACTGGAGGGATGACAGTTGTGATACAGATTTACCAATTTCTTAGAGGCTCAGCCTAATGTAATATGTTTTATTTTATTTATTTTTTATTTAATAAGTAAATAGCGAACACTTATCTTGTGTTAGGTAAAATGATTATCATCGGTGATAAAATGATCACAGCAAAGATTTATTTTCCGATTTTTTTTTTTTTTGGAATTCACAATTTATCATTTAGTAAGAAGATGTGTGTTGAACAGTTGACATTTTATGGAGGAGAAGAACAGAGGTGGCCCTACAGGGACTTGTCCTTTTAACTCTATTGAACCAAACTCATTTGCTTCATTCAGCCAATAAAGACATTTTCCTCTTTAAAACACTTAAAAATTATTTAATTCTCTTCTATATCTAGCCTAATCTATCTCTCTCATTTTATATTTGTTGATCATCATCTCCTAGTGGTTCAATACTTCCAGGCTGCTGAGCTCTTGGTAACTCTGTTTGTTTGTTTTGGTGCTGGGGATCGAACTCAAGACTTTGTGCTTGCAAAGCAAGCTCTATAACTACTGAGCTAAATCCCCAGCCCCACTCTTGGTAACTCTTTAATATATGCAGTGTCACCTCAAAGCCCTGCCTGACTAGATAGTGTCACCTCAAAGCCCTGCCTGAACCAGGGTTCTGTTCGTTATCTGAAATAACCATTTCCTGATCATTTCGTGTTTCATCATTATTCCATTTTCTGTGTCCTGTAGTTTATTGCAAGGATACCTCAGATTATTATGGATAATCTTCTGCAAGTCCTTCTCCACCACAATACTAAGCCACTCAAAAGTAGAAATTAAACATTATGGTATTCGGGGTCGCTGGTACAGAACACCGAAACTAATCTAGTAAAGCTTATCAGTGAATTCTGAATTTAAAAGAAGGAAAAGAAAAAGGATGAACAACAGGGTTAGAAGAAGAAAAGAAAAATAGAAAGAAAGAAGGAACTGGGAAGGACAGAAAGAAAAAGGAATGAAAAGAAATAAGATGTGGATCATATTCTACAAAATCATATCTTCATTATATTCTTAATTGCTACACAGCAACTTTCAGAGATTAGTTTTTAAAATTGTCATGAATGTATTTAGAAAAAGAAAACACATTTTTTGCAGGTGTACAGATGAATATAACTAATAAAAATTGTTTAACATAAGTGAAAATTTTTAAAGACTATTCTGCTACCGCAAATGACATATTTAACTTTCTTTTCATCAATAATGTTCCTTTTCTTTAAATTTCAAATTACATTGGTTAATAATTCTTCTTAATATCCTTATATTAACTTTTGTCATTTTACCTAAGTGGAAACATCTATTTTCCAAAGAAACATCTGCAATTTTTATCATTTATAATTTCTAGTGAATTAAATAGCTAAAAATTCTAGCCTATGTTTTAGCTTTGGTCACATACTGTACTGATTTATAGAACAATTCCAAGCTGAGTAGTATTAACAAGTTGTAGAGAAAAGGTATGTATTTGACCCCTAGGGATCTATTTCTTGTGGTTCTGCCACTAATTTTGACATTCTTGTTCAATGCGGATTATGACTTCTGAATAATAATCACCTTACAGTACTCTGTATTTATATATAAATAATGTTCTGTTGCTTTTTCTTTCTGGTTTTTTTTTTTGTTTGTTTTTAAAAATTCAAGGGCACAAATGAAAATGAGATCATAACCATCAACTTTGTTTTTGTGAATAAAGGAAATACAGACTTTTTTTCCCTTAAGTAGCATTTTAACAAACCTCATGGATGTACTACTAAAATCAGACACGAAGTGTATGTCTTCTTCTCTTAGATCCCAGTATCTCCTCCTCTTCTCATCTGGTACTAGAATAAATAAAGTCTGGATGTAGTTTGGCATTCCTTAATAGCTGACTAAATACCTGCTTGACTTTACGTAGAGGATCGTTTAACATTGTTTCTCCCTCCATTTCTGAGATGTACTTGGCATCAATACATCTGGCTTGTTTCATAAATTAGTGTCATGCTACAGAGGATTACTTTTGGAGGGAGAAGGGTGAGTAGGGACCTTGTGCCAAAAAAGTGACAAAATCATGACCTGATATATTATATACCTTTATTTTGATTTTTTTTTTAACTCATCAATCAGAAAGACAAATTTTGTGATAGTTTGCCTCAAGTGATATTTTCAGATTGGCAAGATGAAGCAACAGAAGGTTTCTGATTTTCTCCTATTTTATAATAAACTAAATTAAATCAAGAGGAGATTCTTTATTTGAACCCAAATATTAGAATTTAGAAGATCTGTAAACATATGTGGCAAATATTGTATTACTTTGCACTTAATCCCACTAATATTTACCATTTATTTTGAGTATTAATGTACAAACATTTCTGAACAATAGTAACAGTTTGGGGATTTTGTTACCAACAGAAAGTATAGATGTTTTAGATCAAACTTGTTATAGATACCTCAAAATAGTCTTGATTTTTACCACTCATTTGAAGTCACCGTAATTATTCGGTCTCCCTCATTATCCATGTTTGTATTTGTGATAATGAAGGTATGTAGCTATTATTGTCAGACTGTGTGACCATCGTGGTGCAGAGGACAAGAGATAACTCAGAGAAAAGACTTAGTTCAATCACCGATAGGCCTAGAGGGGCCGATCCAAAGTCTCAGGCAAACAGGCCCAAGCTGAGATCTCCATTACTACTTATTTCTAACTGAAAGGTATGAGAACAAACATGTAGAAGGAAAACATTTGCAGCATTGTATAGGAGGGTTTTTTTTTTTTTTTTTTTTTTTTTTTTGGTTGGAGGTGGGCAGGAAAAGAATGGAATGGTTTGCTACGTGCATGTCACCTTAGTTGAACCGATCTTATCAGGGCAGAAGGGACACAATGGCCAGAACTAACATCTCTGAGAATAACTTGCCTTTAATTCTGTGGACTCTTGCCCTGTAGCTCTGCCCTAAACTTCAGCGGTGCATTCCAGGAGTCTCGGAACTGTTGTTCCAAGTCCCTCCCTTACCCCACTCATTTCAGTCACTCATGAGACCAGGATTTCCCCACATATGACTATATCATAAGTTCGCATTTATAATTGATGTTTATCTTTTTTTTGCGTGTATTAATATCAATATTATGGGAAGGAATCTGCAGATTATTTCTATGCAAAAGGGACTAAAAACTTCGATGTAAAAGAAATTCAAATCTTTATAGATCCTTTAACTGGGATGAGAGGAGACAATTTTATAAATATGAGCAGCCTGGGAAATGTACTGCCTGTGAGATGTCAAGTTCTTGGACGATACTGGCTGAATTTAACAAGGGAAAAAAATGGACTCTAATCACTAACGGTCTCAAGCACACAATAAAGTCTCTGCCCCTGGAAAAACTCAAAAGCAGCCTGGGGGCGCTGCCACTGT
Source organism: Hystrix cristata (assembly GCA_004026905.1). Classification (NCBI taxonomy): domain Eukaryota; kingdom Metazoa; phylum Chordata; class Mammalia; order Rodentia; family Hystricidae; genus Hystrix; species Hystrix cristata. The sequence goes on along the minus strand of PVJO010023179.1, from coordinate 10,980 downwards.
ATCCGAAAGCATACAGAAGGCAACAGACATGCTCTTCGAGGAAAGACTGAGGGGGAACCAGTGACTACATCCAGCGCGATTTTCCAACAGCTTCACAACTTCTTTAAGTCCAAAACCTTGTCATACCTCTCGGGATGGCAGTATCTAAAAATGCCTCTCTTCAAAGCACCTATTATATTGGTGCTTTTGAAACATGGACTAAAACATATGTGGATGATAGGAAATATTATTAAAAAACTTTGTTTAGTATATCTATTTTGGCAACTGAGGTACAATTTATTTATTTATTTATTTATTTATTTAATTTATTTATTTATTTTTTTTTTTGGGTGGTGCTGGGGATCAAACTCAGGCCCTTGTGCTTGCAAGGCAAGCACTCTAATCACTGAGCTAAATCCCCAGCCCTAAGGTACAATTTAACCATAATATCTATAAACATAAATTTGGATCTTTTACAATATAAGTCTTTTATTTTCTATTTCCATAAATACCGTCACTTATTTTATTTTTTAATCCAACTAAAAACAAATTTTGCCAAAACATAGGTCTTTACATAAAAATTGGAAGCTTTTGATATGCTGAGTTTTAGGGGTGTGTGCACATGTGTATATGGGGTGCTTTTGTTAACAAATTATTCCTTGTATTAAGTGACTCAAATTGGCAAAATGCAAGTGATTACTATTGGTTTTGTGGAAAATTAATAAATTATCCAGATATTTTATTATTCACACTGCAGGAAAGACCTGTTTCTTCTTTCCATCTGTGGTCATTCTCTACTGTGTGATAAAGAAAAATCAAGAGGCTCTTTAGTTCACCTATCTCGAGGGCTCAGCATAGTTTTCCCAAAGCTGTTATTACACTAAAGGGAGCAGACATTGGTAGATAAACTCATAATTTGCTTTAGAGTCTTCCAGTGAGCAGATATGAATAATACCTTAATTTTTCAACCATTTGCTTTTCTCCCACAATAAAATTTTCAAAGTAAAGTAAATATATATTGATAATTTTATTCATAATTTTATTTTCTGGGTGACCTTTTCCTGCTTCACCTATTTGGGTACTAAAAAATTCTCCCAATGTAAGTGGAAACTATGAAGTATCAACATAATTACCAAGGAGGAAATGGGATTTTTTTTTGGTTAATTGATTGTGAATTCTGTCAAGAACAATAGCCATTGTTATTTATTGTGAGATATTTGTAAAATATATTAACTGGCCACATTTTTAATGAAGTATAACCAATATTTTTCTCAGAAAATATATTCTTTAAAAAGTGAATCAATTATTGGGAAAAATTTCCTTCTTCACAAAAGGTTTGTCCATTACATACGCTCTTGAGAGTTTGTATAACTATATATGCTATGTATATATACTGCATGTATACTGCTTAGATTTTGAATTTTCTTCTGCAATTTGATACATAATTGACATAGTAGCATTACTTAACATTATGATATAGAGAGATAAAGTTGAAGGAGAAGCACATGTTTATGTGGTAAATGCATTATCTTTTCATATTCATGGTATTTCAACAATAGGAGTAGTAAAGTGGCAACCACTGAATACACAGCATATGCGGCATTACATTAGAAAACACCACCAGCACCATCCCCAAAAATGTTGCATGTCTAGGATCATAAGAGAGCTTTCAAGGGACCGTGACCCCTCCTAGTAATGCCAGGAGGTGACCAGATAGAAATTAGTACGGGAAACCCTCAGGGGGAGAATTCCAAAGAGCTGTTAGAAGGGTAATCAACAAGCTTGAAGAAAACACAAAGTACCCACTCAATACTCTGAGAATGTCTACAAAGAGAAAGAAGAAATTTTAAAAAATTGTGCAGAAGATACAGCACCACAGCACTGATGGAATATTTGCCTAATATGTCAGGCCACGAGATTGATCCCCAGCATTAAAAAAAAAAAGAAAAAGAAAGAAAGAAAGAAAGAAAATCAAACAGAAATCCTTAAGCTGAAAAACTCACTAAGCAAAATTTAAAAATACAGTAGCAGGCATTAATAGCAGTATATATCAAGTAGGAGAGAGAATTAGTGAGATCAAAGAGTCTATCTGAAAATACAGAGTTGGCAGAGAAAGAAGATAAAAGAAATGAAGGAGAAAAAAGGAAAGTTTACGTGGAATTTGAGACTGCACAAAATTGAGCAAATACAGAGGTGGCTGGTGATCAGAATGGTCTTGAATAGTCTTGAATGAAAAGCTTACTCACAGTAATAATAAAGCTTACTCACAGTAATGTTGTGGACTCAAGCCCATAACATTTAAATATCATGAAAAAGAAGGTCACCAGTCAGATTTTATTCGACTAATTCTACCCTTAGACTTCTTATAAACAAACACATAAAGATATAAATAAAGAGAAGATTCTCAACGGACCAGGAGAAAAGAAAGAAATAATACAAGGCTTCCCCAATTTGCTGGTGGCACACTTTGCAGCAGACACTTTACAGGCAAGGAAAGAGCAGAGCGAGATTTTCGCAGCCATGAAGAAAAAGATAAAAAGAAAAAAAAATTATTGACCGAGAATACTGTACCAACCAATGCTATCTTTCTGAAATGAAGGAAACAAAATGACATTCTCAGACAAAATTTAAGAGGATAGATGTCTAAAAGAAATCCTACATGGACTTCTTCAAACTAAGAGAAAAGGGTGTTATTCACCAATCCTGATACTGGGTATATACCCAAAGAAAATTAAATCAGGATGTCAAAAAGATATTTGCACTTTCGTATTTATTGCAGCACTATTCAAATGAAAAGAAAATCTAAACTTTTTACATTAACTGATGAGCCAACAAAAATGTGAGACATATACAAAATTAAATACCATACAGCCATTAAAAAGGATGAAATCCTGTCATTCGTGGCAACATAGATGGAACTAGAGATGATTATGTTAATTGAAATAAGCTAGGCCCAGAACCACAGTACTACAGGATATTCTTCATATGTGGAGTCTGAGTATTTTAATCTCACTTAGAGTTGAGAGGAGAGTAGTGTGGTGCTTAACAGAGAGCTGGGAGAATGGGCTGTGGTTGTAGATGGGAAAACTTTGATGAAAAGAGTCTTAGTTACGCATACACTGAGCAAGGAGTTCTATCATTCTGCTGCACAGCAGAGTGACTAGAGATAATAATGTATGGATTATTTAAAAGAAAGACAGAACAAAGTGTTTTGAAAGTTTTAACCATTAAAGGGATATATTTTTGAGAAGGTAGATATTTTTAATCTAAATTGAACACTATTCAATGCATACATTTTTTATGAAAACATGACATAGTATGCCATTATTACCATTTAAAATTTCAATGTAAATTTATAATTTTCAATATATAATTTTTATGCTTTCTTGTATGAATTACAATAAATTTAAGGGTATAAATTCACATAAATATTTACATACAAAATGTACAGTGTGAGGACTATATTTAAAAATACTCCTTTTTTTTAATACTTTGTTTTTCACATGAAGTCTGCTGGAGTAGATGGTAAGGGCTCTCGCCATTCACTCAAAAGTTGGTAATCACATGAGGTGACAGAAATGTTAGTTTATTTCTAGGAATTACATCAGAATCAAAATCATATTGCATAACTTGTCCTGTTGCCAGGATTGTTCTTGCTACTCTTGGTCTCTTCTGGTTCCAGATGAATTTCATGATTGTTTTCTCTAACTCTGTGAATATCAATAACTTGGTATTTTGATTAGAATTGCATTAAATCCGTATGGAAATTTAGCCTATTTTTCACTATGTTGGTTCTTCCTACCCAAGAACATGAGATATTTTTCCATTGCCTGAAGTCCCTTTCAATTTCCTTTTTTTTAAGAGTACTGTAGTTTTCAAAGAAAAGATCTTTTACTTGTTTCGTTAGATAGATTCCTAAGTATTTCTTTTTTTAAAAATGTGATTGTGAAAGGAATATCTTCTATTATTGAGCTTGTTAGTGAGTTTGTTATTGGTATTTAGGAATGCTATTGGCTTCTGGGTGTTGACTTTGTGTCCAGCTACGCTAGAAGAAAGATAACCTTTTTAATGAATGGTGCTAGAAAAATTGGCTTGCCACATGCCAAAAACTGAAACTAGATACTTGTCTCTCACCGTGCACTAAGCTAAAATCAAAGTGGATCCAAGATCTAATCAACAAAACAGAAACACTAAATCTACTGGAGAATAGAATAGGAAGAACTCTCAAAGACACAGGTGTAGGAAAAAAAAAAAAAACTTATGAACAGAATCTAGACTGCACAGGAAACAATACAGAGAATCAGTACTTGGGATCACATGCTATTAAAAGGCTTTTGAACAGCAAAATAAATCACCAACAGAGTGGTTTGAAAACCCACAAATTGGGAAAAAAAAAAATTTGCCAGCTGTCCCTCAGGAATAGTTCTAAGGTCCAGAATATATAAAGAACTCAGAAAAATCAAACCTCCAAAATTTGAAGACCCTATCCAAAAATGGGCATCTGAAATGAATAAACATTTCTCAGAGGAAGAAATAAAAATAGCAAATAAATGTATGAAAAAGTGTTCAACATCAATGGTCACTCTCATCATTCGAGAGATGCAAATCAAAACAACAGATATTATGTATAAAAAAGATAGTATTCAAAAGAGAGGAGAACTAAGTAGGGAGAAGGGGGGAATGTAGGAAGGGAAAAAGGAAAGAAAGAAGAAAGGGAAAAATGGGAAAATGTAAATAAACCTGATGCAAATAGGGAAGGATGGGAATGGAAGGGAGGGGAGAGGAAGAGGGGGGAAAACCAAGATATAACATGTACAGGTACAAAATAGCCATGTTGAATATGATCATTATGTATACAATGTACTAATACATGTTCTTGGTAAAAATAAAATAAAATAAAATAAAAATACTATACGAAATATAATTTTGCTCTTTTTCCTATTCTAAAATTTATTAAAATATTTAATGCTTTGTTAATAGTTTTATATTTTTCTAAACCCTAAACTACAGAATTAAACCCTTACTTACCTTTAGTTTTTAACCTAAGATTGAATAAAATCTTATTTTCTCTTAATTATACAAACTGCCTTATACATTGGTTACAATTACCTCTACTACCTTGGGATTTTTATATAGTTAACTTATTCCGTTTTAATTTGATAATAAATACATCTACTACCTTGGGATTTTGGTATATTTACCTTATTTACCTTTATGCATGAATTTCTTGAGGGCGATGATTATTTGTCATACATATAGAAAATTCTTGACATATGTTGAATTGCTAAACTAATAAAGCAGGTGCACACAATGTGTGTCCTCCAGCGTGCGTTTTCTGCCAAATGATGCATCTTGGGTGTCTTTGTGTATTATTGAATGAAGAGAAATCTTTTTTTTTTTTTTCTCTAATATTTTATGTTGAAAAATTAAACTATGGAAAAGTTGGAATAAAACAAAGACCCAGAGTATAAGTTTACTCAAAATAGAAAAACGGTTAATATTTGTTATTTTGTCTTTATCTCTCTTTGTATGAGTATAGGTGCCTGTACATGTTTGATGAACAAATTTAAAGGAAGTTGTAGACATCCTGAAACTCTGAAACTTTCTCTCCTATTACTTAAGCATATTTATCATAAGAAAACATGGACACGGATGTTCTCTTGTATAGACTCATACGGATTTTGCTAAGGAGATGCAGTAATATTATCAATTATGAGCATATTTATATTTCCTCTTTTCATGCTGAACTCTGTGTAATTTTTATCTTTTGTAATTTTTTAGATTATTTTAATGTAGGACAAATACCCTGTAATTTTTAAATGGGGATCTATGGCATTGATTTTCAGTGGAATTATTGTATTTACTTCTGGATTAAATCTACATGTGTTTCATCTTTCTCCACTGGAAGAACTCCAAGTGGTGAAACTATACCATGAGTGAACCAAAAGCCAGAATTTGATGTTTAAATACAATTCTCCATGAAATGGCCCAGGTGAGGACCAAGGAAAGTAAAATGACCTGGGAACATCTTATCATCTCAGAAAGTGAAAAAAAAAAAAAAAATACTGTTAGACAAATAAGAACGATTGAAAAGGACACAAGATCTACATGTTACTAATTTTTAACAATTTTTGAAATAAAAGGATTAATAATTTGCAATGAATTTTGATACATGGAGTTCAAAAACGCCTCAATTCCCAAGTGATAAAATAAATTGAAGAAACATTTTTCTTAATGAAATGCCAGACTTTAAGTGAAGACAAAATGATACAAGAAGAAATAGCCAATTTGTATTCACAATGTGATATTTGACTGAGTCAAAGATTAATTGATGTTAAAGGCAGTGTAAAGAGGTTTTAGAGCATGATAATCACACAGTGTCCAAGTGTAATATCACTACTTTCGTCTTAATTACAAGAGGAAAAGATGCCACTCACATTGAGAGATGTTACAGATTTCCTTAAGCAAATCATAAAACTCATTATCATTATTAATATTGGGATTGTGTAGTAACAACTTTCTTAATAATGTTAAAACTATACCACATCACAGAGAGTGTAATTACTGTTATTCTTTCTCTAAACTCTTTTCATATTTTTCTAAAGAAATGGATAAAATTAAAAATTTTATTACACATTACAGTAAAAATTAAAGAAAAATGAACATAATTTCTTTTCTAAGTTAAAAACATATTTTACGTACATATGTATAAAGGAACCTAAAATAATTTCTTCGCAGATTATATGATTTCAATAAAGACACAAAAACATAATATTTCATGGAAATGATTTTAGCACATTTTCATCTTGGCTTTATTTTAATATTTAATTTAATCATCAGTATATTAAAATTTTAATGTGAACAATTTTCAAATAAATGTTTTTATTGGATCCTTGTATATGCAAATGTATTGTGGATGATGAAATAGCGGACTAGACTTACCATGACTGCCAGATGGAGTTCATTGCTATCCGGATCTATGGCTGCTACTCCGCATCTTGTCTGGACCCAGCGGTGTCGAACTTTGGAATCTATCACCCGTGCTTCATTTTCAGCAAGATTCCTCTGGAGATTCAGTCTTAGTTATTCATATGATCTCTGACAGGTAGAGGACAAAGAGAAGCCAGTATTCTTGTAGTGACTTTACGCCATTTGCAGGGCACCACGTAGGTGTTCGGGTAAAGCAAGAACTTTGGAGAAGGTCTCCATTATCACTGATACTCTCGGAAAGCAACATCTGTAATATTTATTTATCTTCAGTGATGTTGGGATTTGAGTGTACTTATCCCCAGTGAAATACCATTAAGGAGCACCTTTTTGGAAGGGATCAGATGATAAGCTCTTTGGGATTCTTATCGGTATATAAGAAGCGTCAGAAAGCTGTCTCCCCCTCCCGTGTGCTGTGTTACTGAGGACACAACATTTGTTCTTTTTGTCCCTTTCTATCCTGTGAGAACGCAGCAAGCAGGAGTCATCTTGGAAGCAGAGAGCAGTGTTTGCCATACACGGAAATCAGCAGGCATCTTGGTCTTTGACTTCCTACCTTCAAAAAGGATAATAAATAAATTCATGTTTTTAAAAATTATCCAACTAAGGTGCTTTGGTACAGCAGTACAACCAGATCAGAATAATGCATTCCTGTTTTCTTGACTGGATAGTGCACTCTTAGGTACCGGAATTGGTTCTAAAATAGAGTTGATTAATGTACAGATAATGCTGCTACCAAAAAAAAAAAAATACTGGAAGCCGAATTATTATGCAATGGCAAAATAATTATTTAAATCATTCCTAGTAATTTCCTGAGATAAAAAGCCTGTAGTAGGCAATACCATGGTATATCAAATTACCAAAACATTTTGGTGGGTACGATGGCTACACCGGAGTTCATTCCTAAATCCGGGACTTACTCCTCAGTGTGTGGCAGACTGGCTGGGGGAATAGATGTGACCTGCTAATTACAACATCCTGCGACATATGCTCAGAGCTTGCATGTGGACTTCTTGTGAGAGCTCAAGCAGACTTTTGATAGGATGACCTAGACCTGATGCGAGCTGGAGGGGTGGAAAATACAAAAAGGGCAGCCACCTTTGAGCTCTGTGCTTGTGCGTTCCCTCTTAGTGCCCTGCTCTCCCCTGTGGTGTGTACTTATTGTGCTTTTACTTAGCCCAAACTTGCTCTGCTGGGCCCAGAACCTTGCTATTGTTTGTGCATGTCTTGATTATTTCTTTGCTCAGTACAGGAGGAACCTAGAAACCACCTCAGGGCGGAGACTCTGTACCCTACAACCTGGTAACATACCTACAGTAAATGAAACTCATGAATATCCAACAGAAAAGATAACCCATTCTGGGGAAGGCAGCTTGCCTTTCTTTCTGTCATAGTAATGGCCAAGAGCTTCATGGATTAATTAGTAAAGCGATTGTGAGATCAGTGTTTTGCATGGTGCCAGGAAAAGAAAAAATGTCACTCAGAGATCGAGAACATGGGTCTTTCGTCTTGGAGAAATTCATAAAGCCTTAATTTGTTAGAAGGACAGATCCATGTTAACCAGAGGCAAGATGACATTGCTTTGAGGTTGCTTGAAAGATATATATGTATGTATGTATAAATATGTATATATATATATGTGTGTGTGTGTGCATATATATGTATATATATGTGTGTGTGTATATATATATATATATATATATGTGTGTGTATATATATATATATATATATATATATATATATATATATATATATATTTGAAAAAAAGGCAAAAGTGACCAAAGTTATGACTGTGCTTTCCCTTTCTCCCCTTCTAAACTCTGTCCTACACCTTAGGAACTAAAGGCTGAAAATGAAATTTCCTAGAATCCACTTGAAATCAAATTCTTGGCTCCTTTCAATCATTTGGAAGCATATTCAAGTAGACCTAGCATTTTGCTTTTGGTTTTTAAATATTCTGTTGAGAATTGCCCTTTTCAGTACTGCAAGTGCTAAAACCATTAGAACCCTCCTCTGAGATGCCTACACTTCTAGCCCTCCATCACTTACATAAGCATCTAATTTTTTGTAAGATTAAACCTATCACAATAACAGAAGAAATACCTGTTACATTGTTTCAGTAAGTAAAAGGCTCCAGAAAGATCTCTTGAGTAGTAAATTTAAGAGTAGATATAAATATGACTTAGAATTTATTAGTTTCTTGTCCTTTAAAAATTATATTTGCATGATATATATATATTATATTGAAGAAAATCTACAGGGTGTCTATGAGGAATTTTGATCATGACAATTAGGAAAATATACCACGACAGTAAAGTATTCATAGCTTAAATTAGAAAATCACAGCATATGAAAGTTGAAGGGTTTACACAGGTTGGTACCCATTTCGCTTTAACCGGTATTAGAACACACTTGTTCTGATTTCTAATCTAGGCCTCTTTCGAAGGTACTTCAAAACAAACAACAATTTATTGCATTTAAACAAGTGAGTAATACACCAGTGCTTTTGGCACCAGGGTGTTAGAGTAAAAAAACATAAGTGTGCCATTTAAATGATGGGAGAGGAAGGACATTTATCAACCTATTGTATAGAGACCACAGGTAATGCAAAGGACAGTGTAGAGATCCTTTTTAAAATGATTGTCACTCTTTACTTATCCCTAACTCCAATTATATAATCACAGATGAATTATAAACTGAAGTGGATACGGGAAGATCTTGCAGGAGACAATGAGAATGGAGATAAAAATCATAAAAATATTGTGCTTCCACTGAATATTTCCCCAAAGTAGAGCTGAAGCAGTGGCGAAGTTGATTGGTCACATAACTTTATTCACTTCACTTCATTTTACTCAATTTCCCTCATCCATTTGCAGTTGCTAAAAGGAATTCATTTGTGAAATATTTCTTTTAGATTGATGTATGTCACTTTGGGCACCTAGAAAATCAAACTTTATGACAATATCTGCATATAATTCAGCACTTCAGCTCAAATTCATTTTTTTTATTTCTTTACATATATATTGACCTAAATGGACAATTTCTTTTCTTTTTCAGGAAGACACATTTAAATTCATGGCTTTTGCATATAATAAATTATCACTTTTGTTCTAGTTCTGGGGGTTGAATGCAGGGATTTATACATGCAAGACAATTACTCTAGCACTGTGATACACCCACCACCTTTTTAAAAGTTTTATTTTGATGCAGGGTTTCACTTCTAAGTTGCTCAGACTGGCCTTAAACTTGTGACCCTTTAGCCTCAGCCTCCAGGATGGCCGGGATTGCAAGGATGTGCTACCATACCAACTATCACTCATGTCCTTGGAATTACTGTAAATATACATTTCTCCGCAAAATGAATATATTCCAAGAAGGCTAAATGACAGTTAAGTTACTCAATCTTTTAAATGTTTTCATCAAGTGATATAAAAACTAAGAAAACTATTTTAAATTTGTAAAACAGAATTAATTTGCATGCATCTTTTGTTAAACTTACTTGAATAGGTAAAAGGGTTAGTATATCCAAAGCCAACATCTTTAACAAGTGGCATTTATGGAAACCAAACTGTTTCATGCATATAGACAAACAATTGTTTTATTATCACCGAATAGTAGGGATTAGAAATTATTCCTTTATCATCATTAATTTACTTTAATACCTAAATATTTTATTTAAAGAACAGAAAATTATTTAAACATTTGTACCATCACTGAATATCTTAGTTTAGATACCTTAAAAATACCATGAAGCCGGAGTTCAGTAGGCCACTATCCAAGATGGTGACCAGCTGATTGCCCTCTCCTGGGGGGATGTCTGAACCCAAGTAACTCACCATCCACTGCACTTCACTGTGTTCACAGATCTGTTCCACTGCTATGTTTTTCTGTGGAGACCTCTGGTGTCACCAATAGTCACCATCCGTCTGCAGGCTTGAGCCTCTTTTCCTGTGCCACAAGCCAGGGCTCTGGGAGAAACCATTGCCTGTTGCCTCCTTCTTCTGTGCTGAGGTC
>PVJO010023178.1:0-26543 GCA_004026905.1 Hystrix cristata | reverse complement strand
CAATAGCATTCCTATATACTAATAACAAACTCACTGAGAAAGAAATAACAGAAGTTATTCCATTCACAATTGCATCGAAAAAAATGAAATACTTAGGAATCTATCTAACAAAACAAGTAAAAGATCTTTTCATTGAAAACTACAGTACTCTAAAAAAGGAAATTGAAAGAGATTTCAGACAATGGAAAGACATCCCATGCTCGTGGGTAGGAAGAACCAACATAGTGAAAATGGCCATACTTCCTAAATTACTATACAGAAACCATGAGGAATGCCAGTCATTGGACAAACTAGACAAATATTTTAAATAAGCTATTTTAAATACACTTTTTAAAAACTAGAAAAAAGTATAAAATAATATCTCACTAAACAAAAAATAACAATAAATGTGACAAAATTTAAGACAGCACTACAGAAACTTTGGAGTTGAAAAGTACAGTAACTAAATTGAAAATTTCATTAGAAAAGCGGGAACCAGACTTGCTATACATGAGCCTTTGGGAAACTGACCATATTCAAAACACAGCAACAATAAAACCAGCCTTGACAGATGGAAGACTGAACTATCACATACCTTCTCCAGCCATGTTATAGTAAACTAGAAGCCAGTGACAAGAAAGGATGTTGGAAAATAACAAATGGTCCAGAAAATAAGCCCCAGGAGAAATTTAAAAGTATTTTGAAACAAAGAAAACAAAACATAAATATTGTACGGGATATAACAACAACAGTAATAAAGGGGATGTTTATAGCAATTATCAGCTATGTTAGCAAAGAAGGAGGTGCAATCTTGCCTGTAAACAAGGAGCCAAGACAGCATCTGCCAATTCATTCTTCCCAACTCATCCTATGAAGCCAGAATTCCTGTCACGCCAAAACCCAAGACACCACAAGAAAGGAAAACTATGGACCAATGTCCCTTATGAACTACAGCAAAACTCCTCACCAAACATCAAAGCAAACCCAACAATATATAAAAATAATTTTACCCCTTGCCCAAGTGACATTTGTTCCAAGTACACCTATCTGGTTAAATACTTGAAAATCAGTGAATACAATCGATCACATCACCAAAGAATAAAAACTTTATGATCCTATCACTAGATGCAGAAAATGCATTTAACAAATTCACAGAGTAACTCAGCAACCTAGGAAGAGAGAGGAGCTTTCTGAATCGAATTGATAGCATCTGCAAGAATCTACAGCTGACCTTTGAGCTCATGGTAAAAAGTAGGTGCTCTTCTCCTAAAGCTGGAAAGAAAGTGAAGATCCTTTCTCTCACCCTTCCCATTCAGCATTGTGCTGGAAGCTATAGTCAGTTCACAGGACAAGAAAAAGACGTGAGAGGGTTACAGGTTGGGAAAGAAGTAGTAAAAAATCTTTTTTCATAAATGTACAATTATGTATGCCAAAATTTGGAATAATAAACAAACATATTAAAATTAGTTGACCTAGGGGGTTGGCAATTTAGCTCAAATGGTAGAGCACTTGCCTAGCAAGCCCAAGGTCCTGAGTTCGATTCCCATCACCAGCAAAAAAAAAAAAAAAAAAAAAAAAAAAAAAAACCTAGTTGACCTAGTAAGCAAAAATAGCAAGACTGAAAAATACATGGTTAATATACAAAGTCAATTGCATTTTTCAGAAAGGAAAAACTGTGGGTCACAGATGAAATTAAAGAAGAAATTAGAGAGTTTCTACAATTGAACAATAATGCCAATACAATCTACTGAAATTTATGGGACACAATGAAGGCAGTTCTTTGAGGGAAATTTATAACATTGAACTCCTATATCAGAAAAACAGAGACAATCCTGCTGCTTGCTGCTGCTGCTGTCTGCCTGTCATGCCATGGATGATTTCTCCTCTGCAATGCCCCTCTGCCATGCCGTCCTGCCTTGGAGCCAGTCAACTATGGACTGAAACCTCTACAAACTGTGAGCTAAAATAATCCTTTCCTCCTATAACTTGTGGGTGTCAGGTATTGTGTCCCAGCAACAAGAAAAGTAACCTAGACAAATGCCAAAACAATACATCACAGAAAAAAATGAAATGTTCTGACTTATTAAAATTAAAATTTCCTCTGCAAAATATACTGTTAGGAGACTGAAAAGACAACCTACACTAACCTGGCAGGAAAGACACCATAATCACCAAGGTGGTTTTCCTGGTGTGATTGACTCACGTCAATCCACAAATGCTGACCCTAAATATGACAAAACGAGATGCCTAATTGGTAGTCGCGGACCTTTGTTCACACTGTTACATGGTTATCATGGTACTAAAACATTGGGAAAAAAAGACGATCCACATAACTGGAGAAAATATTAGCAAAATACGTATTTCATAAGGATTTATATCCACAATATACAAAGAACTCTTAAAATACAACAGTAAGAAAACAAAGCACCCACTTAAACATGAGCAAAGGATCTGAACAGACACATAACTAAAGAAGGCAGCAAACATGCACAGAAAGAAATCAGTATCATGTGTCATCGGAGAATTGCAAACTAAAACAACAATGAGATATCCGCACATGCCTATTTGATAAGGCCTAAGATCTCTTTAAAGCTAACAATACCAAAAACTGGTGAAACTGCCTCTTAATAGACTCTCTCATGCACTGCAGGCTGGATTTCGAAAAGGTACAGCTGCTTTAGGAGATAATGGGCAAATTCTTCAAAAGCTGAGCAGAGTCTCATCAAACAATCCAGCAATGACCTTAGGCATTTGTGCAACTCAGTTGACAATTTATGTACACACAAAAACTTGCACAAGAATGTTTCCAAGAAGCTTTACTATAATGACCTAAGCTGGGAAGAACCAAGAGGTCCCTCAAAATTTGAGTGGATAAACAGACTGTGCTATATGCATACAATGGAGTAGGAGTCCGTGATAAAAGAATCTGTTGAGCCATAGAAAGATGTGACGGGATCTTAAATGCACACTGCTAAGTGGAAGAAGGCAGTCCGAAAGGCTAGTAATGTGTACTTCCTACTATACTACATTCTCCAAAAGTACAGCATAATTTTAAAAACTGTGCGTGTTTACCGAGGATTTAGCAGAAGGAGGGAAGAATACATAAGCATGGGGGATTTTTAGATCAGCGAAAGCTTTCTGTGTAACCCTGTAACAGTATACACAGGACTCCATGCAGTTGTTAAAACCCGTATGTAGAACTATACAACAGATAGAGTGAACCTTGACGTGAACCATAGAGTTTAGTTAATAACCATGTATCAATATTGATCCGTCAGTTTTAACAAATGCACCACACTGATGCAAGGTGTTAATAAGAGGGGAAAGTGTAGGCAGGAGATGGGTAATACTGTATAGAAATTCTCCTGTCTGCAGGGGTGTTTTTGTAGATATAAAATTGTTCTAAAAATTAAAAGTACATATTTTTAAATCAGTCCAGGAATCTTCTTTTATATGAATCCAACCTGGCATTTTTTTCTAAGTAAGATTTCTCTGTTTCTAGCATTTAAATCTCACTTCTCTGTGCAAGATTTTCTTGAGTTTCCCACTTCCTGGGTCATTTCTGTCAGAATTAAGGGGCGGGCTGGTGAGAATTCAAACATATGCCCACAAGCTGCCGTCTGTTCTCCGACTGATACCCCATATGTTGTTGATATGTAGAGTTTTCATTGTTGACATTTATGAATTGACTATAATTGTACTTTGATTTCCTTCTTGACTTGAGTTAATTACAAGGATGTTTAAATTTCTAAGTGGTATTTAAAAAAAAAGTTACTAATTTCAGTTTACTGCTTGTTGTTTGAAATATGTGAATTGCATAAATTCTACTTTTTGGAATCTGTTAGAGGGTTTTCTTTCTTAGTAGATTAGTATATAACCCATTTTTGAAATGTTATCTAGTTATTTTATGATAATGTATAACATTCTTACGTCACAAAGTTTAATTTTCTTTCCTAGAGGTTTCATTGTTTTTACCTCTGTAATATTTTGAACATTTTTGTTATATATATTAATGATATGTGTTATGTTTTGTGTCCAGATATCTCCCCAAAGCCTCATGTGGTAAGAGGTAAATGGATCTAGAGTGTGTGATTACTAAATTAGTCCACTGATTGATTTGGCATGGTTCTGCTGGGATCAAGGATGTGATGCTAGGATTAAGGGTGGGAGTACTGCCCACTTGAAAGCCAGGTAGCCTGGATAAGATACAAGATACAGGAAGAAGCTAGTTAGCTGCTTGTTTGCATTCCTTGCTCACCTTGCTGCCTTCTGCTGTCTGCCATGTCATCCTGCCTCAGACCCAGCTGATTGTGGACTGAAACCTCTACAAACTGTGAGCCAAATAAACCTTTCTTCCCCTAACTTTGGGTGTCCGGTATTTTGTCTCAGCAATGAGAGAAAAGTAACTAAGAAAATATGTTACTTGTTACATATGAGTTTATGAATATTCTTTTTTGGTTTTTATTAGTATATGTTTGCAATACATGATAATTACATTCATCTTGGTGAATTGGTACATATATATATTCATCTTCATCATTTTTTACTTCTATTTCCTCTCTGCAATCTTGCATCTCCCCCCATCCCCAGGTACCTTTCCAGTTTATGAATATTCTATTGTCATTTTATATTGTATCTTTCATGGATGTAAATAATCCCTTATCACATATAATGCTATTTGTCTTGCACTTAATTTGTTTTATGGCAGTATTATAATGTGTGCCTTCTTTTGGTTTTTAATTGCTTCATGTGCCTTTGACCATCTATTTTTAAATTTTAATGACATTTGCTTTTTTAGTGCTTTTACTTCTAAACAGTACTGTAGCCATTATTCCTGACTTGTCAAATGCACTGGATTAAAAATGCCGGTAGACTAGTAAAGCCTGCTCTTGGATGTGTCTGGGGGTTCGTGAAGGTACGATCATGGGGTCTACATCTGGTCCCTAGCCAGTCCCCCACCCTGCACTCTTCCCCTGCTCTGCTCCCTACCATGGACTGACTCCCTCAAAACCCCAGTTCGCCCTCTCCTCCTTCAAGTTGCTAAGCAGGTCTCAGCAATGAGAAAGCCGTTACACGAGCACACAGTTGGATTTTAGGGGCAGTTTTTAAAAGTAGTTTTTGTTTCAGTGGAGGAGCTCCAGTCACTCCTCATTTAGTGTGAGAAATGGTGTTTGGCATTACTTCAGTCAGTCACTCTCTTTAACATTTCTATGTTGAATATTTCTTGTTTTTGTCCCCCCCCCCCCTTTTTTGGGTTTTAATTGTGGTAGGCTGAACCCATACCCCAAGAATATCCACATCTTCATCTCTGGAACCTATGTGCATCACCTTGTATGCCAAAAAGGGACTTGGCATATGTGATTAAATTAAGAATTTTAAAATGAAGGGATTAACCCAGGGAGCCCTAAATGCAATCATATGAGGGAGGGAGAGGGAAATCTGACACACAGAGGCCTCAGAGACTGGTTTGCTGTGCCCACAAGCAAAGGGATGCTGGCAGTGTCCTGAAGCTGGGAAGAAAGGGGAAGGGACGGCTTCTCCCCTCATATCTCTGGGAGGACGTGACCCTGTTAACACCTTGATTTTGCCCTGGTCGAAATGATTTGGACATCTGGCCTGAACTGTAACAGAATACATTCACATCGCTGTAAACCACCAACCTCGTGGCAGTTTGCTTAGCAGCCAGAAGTGAAAACATTAATTTCTCTCTATTTTCATTGGACTCCATCATAGTTTATCTTTAATTTTGGGATTTAATATAACTCTACCACAGCAGAAAACAAAAGAGATATCTACAATGTATAAATGGAAATTTTACATGATTTCTTTCCTTTTTCTCTCTCCCCTCACTCAAGTCCTCTGATGTTTCCCTGAAATATTCTGTAACTGTATCCATAATTATTTTATGAATTTCATTACTTACATAGTTGTTATTGTTTAATCCTCCTTCTTGAGTTCTTAATTTTTAAGCAATTTCCAGTCAGCTGAGTTTCCTCCAGAAAGATGTTCAGAAAGAGTATGTGGGTTCTATTTTCTTTCCTCTTACATATCTTTTAAAAATTGTCCCGTGCTTGGCACAGAAATTGTATTTACAAAGTTCTTGAATCATAATTTTTCCTTCAAAGCTGTGAACATGTTCTCATACTGTTTCTGGCACTCATTTTGTAGAGAAGCGGCGTAATCTGAGATGCATTTCTTTTAGATAACCTTTAAATTCTTATCGTCCCTTGATATCTGAAGATGTTTAATCTCTGCAAGTAAATATCCTTTTTCGTTGTGTCACAGAACTGATCTCTTTTTCTCAGTTGCCTGCTGTTCTGGACTCACCTTTGGTGACTTCTTCCTGCTGCAGGTTCCGAACCGCGGGCCACCTCGCTCGGGACATTAGCCGATGTCCACGGTTCTCGTGACCGTCCGCCACGGGGCACACCGTCTTCCGAACCTTTCTCCAATGCTGCCCCCTCAGCTGGCTGTGACCAGACTTAACAATGCTAAGTTCAAAGGTCACACATAGAAACCTCTTTTTTCTCTAAGGAAACATTTATCTGGGTTTTTTCCTTAAATTTAACTACCCATTTTCTCTCTCTCCATTTGTCACCTTTTGCACAAGAAAAGAATTTCTTTTTATAGCTCCTGGGAGCCTTCAGCCTGATTATTCCTCACCACCCGGTCCCTGCAGCACCTTCCACATCAGTTCCGAGACGCACATGTGATCATGCCGCAGGACAAAAACGAAAAGGAAGCCCGCGTCCGGCAGACGGGCTGTGACTGCTGATGATTCCATTTGTGATTTTTAGACTCCATCGTGACGCGGAAGCACACCCACACAACTACCTCGCTTTTCACTTCAGCGCAGAACTCAGAAAACTGCAGGAGGAGTTCAACACTTCATTATAAAATAGGCCTCGTGTTTATTTTGCCCAGCTGTATGCTGTGAGCACATTTAAGGCAGCTACTGCTGCTCGCTAGGTTAGGTGAGAGACACGCATTATCAATTTACTGTATCTCCCGCTTAGTGGGTTATGGGACACAGCTGCATCCTGAGTCCAAGATGCTGCTTGTCCGAGCCAGGAAAGGACAGACGAGGCACACATTCAGGACAAAGGTGAGTGCTCATCTCGTGACTTTGGTCTTCTCATCACTCTTCTGCACCCTCTAGAATGACTCCTAAATGTACAAAGCATCGATATAGCTGGACTTTCGGTAGAAATGACACTTCAAATTAGCTGGAAAATTTCCACTATGATCACCCTTTCAGAGACATTTCATTTAATTATATTCCAAATACGCCTCTGGCAGAAGAGACACTAACTTCTCACATCCCGATTTCCTCTGCCGCATTTACAAATTATCCTGTACGTCGATAATTAGCGAGTGTGAGTGAGGTTAACAGGAGAGGATGGGGGAAGGTCGGGAGGAACGGGCTCTGCTGGAGAAGCGGGTGGAGGGGGGACCTCCGACAGTGTCCGTGGACAATGACAAATGACCCCGATAGCACGCGGGGCCCCCGAAACTGGAACCTTCCATCATCTCTCAAGTACTCACACGGACAAAAGGCAAATGAACTTCTGTTTCTAATTATTCTGGAATGTCAATTGTGGCAGAGAAAATTAGTTTAGCTTTAAAAGTCAATTACAAATAAATGTACCATGCAGATGTCAGGAAGGACTGGTCCTGAAATGCGGGATTTCCACGAAGCCCGCTGCAAGAGTGAGGAGAGTTGGAGGCGCTGGCATCCGTGGCCAGGAGCAAGGTGACCTCCAGCACCCAGATGCACTCTGCTCCCAGGAAGGAGGGGCCGCCCCTCGCACCCCACCGGGTCGGTTCCCAGAGGTCTAAATTGCACAAAGCGCTCCCCTCCCCGAAGCCACAGCCCGCCTTGTCCTTGCCGTCCTCAGGTCGTGCTACTCTACACCTCCACCCATGTCCTCATGTCCCTCAGCATAGACAGATGCCATGCCATCGTCTACCCCATGAAGTTTCTGCAAGGAGGTGAGCACATGCTCTTTCTCCCTTCCTTCTATTGTTTCTCTTTTCATTTGTATTTTTATGTGTTTGCGGTACGTAACGATGACATTCCTCCTGGGAGTTGGCCCATGTACACAATGCCTCTTGATTCTTTTTCATCCCCCCCCTCCCTTCTCTCCCTCCAACTCTTGGTCCCCTTCCCGTTTGGAAAACATCTGTCTTAAGGGTGGGATTGTTTTCACTACTATTTCATTCTTAACAATGTCCCCCCTTCTCTTCGCTGTCCTCCTCCACCCCTGTCAGGGTGCATGGGCATGACCATCCCAAAAGGTGTCAGGAGGAAAGATTAGGTGCCTGGGATGGCACTCGTGGAGTCTAGGGATGGCCCGAGCTGCTGGGAAGGTGCTGGCAGGACCACGCTGAGACTGTCCCCTTGACACTCTGCTTCCGCGCTGTCCCTAGAGCCAGGGTGAGAAGCATTCCTGCATGAGGGAGGGGACACATGCTGCAACCTGTTCAGTGTCTGGGAACAAAACCCTCACCCTCCTGACTCCAAAGCACTAGAAACATCGAGACAAAGTTTTCATTGACTGTTGTACCAAAACCAAAAAGTCCCCCATCCAGAAATGGGGCAGGCTCCCCAGAGAAGCAAGGAGATGAGCCAGAAAGCGCAGCTCCCTCAGGACCTGGAGGTTTGGAGGGGCGGCAGACACCTTGGCCGACTGCCTTACTGCGCCCACAGGCAGAGCCCGCCCCGCCACACCCGCTGTTTGGCCGCCTGTGCCATCTTCCTGCAGATGACTGTGGGGACTTACACAGTGGGGAGCCCCGTGGGAAAGGAGTAACCAGATACTATTTTAAAAAGTAACCAAAGCAAACTGTAGAAGTAAATAATGAATGTAAACCGGGTGTGGTGGTGCACACCTATAATCCTAAAACTCTGGAAGGCTGAGTCAGGAGGATCCCAAGTTCAAGCAAGTCTGGCCAATTTAGCAACATAGCAAGACTCAGTCTCAAAATAAATTAAAAACAGGGGCTGGGATGTAGCTCAGCATAAAGACCCTGAGTTCAATTACTAGTACCAAAAAAAAACAAAGAAAGAAGAAGCCGCATTCCAAGGATTTACACCTAAGGAAAACAAAACCTTAGAGCAAGCAAAACCTTAGAATGAATCTGAGGAACGTCATCAGGAGGGCAGCGAGATGTGCCCATTGTAGTCACCATGACGGGGTATAAGCTGATGCAGATGCATCGAATAGCAAATTTGCTTTTTATTGCTCTTTACTTAAGTGGCAGGTTCCTGAGCCAGCAAGTCGAGAGAAGCTGATGGTTGTACTGCTCTTTAGGAAAAAGAAACATAAGAATAATTAGGAAAATACCAAAAGCAGTGAAGAGAAATACGCCACGTCAGATGCTAAAGCATAACACTAGATCTTGCCCATTAGAAGTATGTAGCGCTGGAGCCGGAGCGGCACACACAAAGCACAGGAGACGCCAAGTCATTGGAAATGAATCCATCGTGTGGAGGAGCTAGCTCTCTGGGCAGTTTTCTAAAATACTAAATCACCACGCATCACAGCCAACCCTAAAATAGTTCCATTTGGATTGAAAAAGTAACTATTTTAAACATAAAACTACTAAAAGAGGCTGGGGATTCAGGTCAGTGGTTAGAGCGCTTGCCTGGCAAGCACAGGGCCCTGAGTTTGATCCCCAGCACCAAAAAAAAAAAAAAAACAACTACTAAACGAACAAGAATAAAACTTGTACTCTTAGTAAAGAAAAGGTCTTTCTAGAAATCATACCAGAAATAGAAACAATAAGTGAAATAAAGATAGATTTTTTTTTACTACATCAAAATTGTTATAAGCTACTTTATATGAATTGTAAACATGATAATCAGAAGGTGGAAGGGCAAATGGAAACTAGCAGGCCGAGAGCTAATACCTTTCTCATAAAGAACTTTGGGAGCAAAATGAGAACATGCCAATTAAAAGGCAGGTGAAGGAGCATGTACACACAGATGATGCGCAAAAATGCTCACGTGGCTGCTGGTCAAAGAACTACAAGATGAAGGCTTTGGGCAGGAAATTTTACCAACTAGATGCAAGGTGACTAATCCCCATGCCCCTCTGGTAAGAACAGCACCTCATAGACAGCCCTTGACGAGTGTTCCATCATCGCCACTCTACCCGTGGGGAAACTGAGGCAGTGAGCAGCCCAGAGGGGTCCGTGGCCCTCCAGCAGAGATTTGGATGAGCTCCCGATGTGCCTGACCCCACCCCTTTCTTTTCTCTCGGGCAGAAAGGCAAGCCAAGGTCCAGGCCTGGGGCCTGGCCTTCTTGTTCTCCGTCCCCAACCTCATCATATTCGGGAAGAGGACTCTATCCAACAGCGAGGTGCAATGCTGGGCCCTGTGGCCTGACAACTCCTGCTGGACCCCGTATATGACTGTGGTGGCCTTCCTGGTGTACTTCATCCCACTGACCATCATCAGGTAGGAGCCAGAGACCAGGCCATGCGGAGCTCCTGCATCCAGCCGCAGGCTCCTCCTAGTTGCCTGGGGCCAGGCTCTGGACGAGCGAATCGACACTTCCTGCGAATGTGCCACACGATGGGCTAATGCTGAGCCGTCTGCGCCCCACAGGCCTGTGAATGAGCGCTGTAGTCTTTGCTTTACCGACAGTAAACACCAGACTCAGAGTTGAAGTAACTTGCCCAGCAACACAAGGAATTGAAATGCAGGCTTACCTTTGCGCGCTTGTCTTTCTCTTATAGCATACAGCCTTCAAATGCAAGACAGTACTGCTTTGGGGATGTGGTAGATGAAGGGCTAGGCAAGCCGGAAACAACTGAACAAAGGTCTCCGCAGGTACTAATCTGCTAATGGATACATGCAGTGGGATCAGGCACTGTGGGCAACAGCAAAAGCACTCCCTAAAGCCACCCCGAGAGAGGGAAGCTTCCGGGCAGAAGTCAAAGGAGTGAGGAAGCAGCGCCCCAGGGGCCACAGGCCAGGTGGGGTGGCAGAGAGCAGGGTAACAACCACCAGGCTGCAGTGTGTCCCCTGGTTCCACAGCCAGTCTGGGCCACTGAGGGTTCTCCACCCCTGGGAGTGACTGGTCCTGCCTTGGGCCCACACCAGCGCCTCCTGTGCAATGGTGGCTTCGCTTGCGTGGCCAGGCTGAGGGAACACAGGGAGAGAGCCCCATGTCATAGGTGTATGTGGGCTGCACGGACCCTGCACCTTCGGGTGTCCCCACACCTGCCGCACATGGTGGCACCTGACACATCAGGGAGGAAGTCAGAGTCTGGGCTTGGATACTGTGAATAGTCCCCTGATAAAAGTCCTCATAAAAAGTGTTCACTCATCTCAGGTTGTTTCCTCAGAAGGCTTTCTCATGGACTCACCCAAGATGATACTCCTTTTCAAACTTTTTCATGCATTTCTGCCCCGCAGAAAAGGTATAGCCCATGAGGTTAAGAAATTTTATGTCACCGTTTTGCTTTTCTTTGTTGTTGTTGTTGTTACGGTACTGGGGATTGAATTCAAGGCCTTTACACTGAACTATATCCCCAGCCCTTTATTTTTAAATTTTTGAGCTAGGGTCTCGCTAATTTGCTAAATCACCTAGGGTGACCCTGAACTTTCGGTCCTCCTGCCTCAGCCTCCCAGTGTGCTGAGATGACAGGTATGAGACACCACACCCAGCTTCTCATTGTTTTAACAGGCATTTCATCAATTATTAAGCTGCCTGAATATTTTTCCAGTGTCTCCTGATGTTGTAGGAATGTTTCCTCCTTTGGTCATCTTCAGTCTCTTAAAATGCCAGCAGCGGGGAAAGCATCCTCTAGCACACTGTCCAACCCCTGGACTGCTTCAGAGAGTTGACTTAAGGATCAGAGAAGCTGAATGGCCAGCTCCTTTGTGGGACACGCAGGCCAGGACAGAGTGATCCCAACAGTGAGGGGAGGGGGCTGCAGCCTTTCTCAGAATGAGTGCTGCCCAGTCATCATAAGCCAGCAAATTAACGTGCATGCTTTATTTCAACTGCCTCCTTCCACCAAGGCAGGGGTGCCAGGGTGCTGGAAGGAGAAGTGAAGGTCCCTCCAGGGAGGAGGTGAAGGTTAGCCCATCACAGGTGAGTCATAGCAACGTGATTAGGGCCGTGGAGGAGGAAAGGAGCTACACAAGGGGGAAGAGAGTATTTAGGCTGCTTGCGGTGTTGCCTCTGGGAGGCTAAAGCAGAAGGTATCACAAGTTCAAGCCTAGCCTGGGCAGCTTGGTGACTTAGGAAGAAAGTGACTCGAATTAAAAATAAGAAGCCTTTGGAAGGAGTGGAGTCGTGGCTTACATCTAGCTGTCCCTGTAAAGCCTCATGCACTCACAAGGCTTTTGGGTGCTGGCTGGATCTAGGGTGTGTAGTACTAGATTAGTCCACTGATTGGTTAAGCACAGTTCTGGGTGTGGATAATGAAAAGGCCCACCCTGGGTGTGGGTCACACCATCAAATAGGCTTGTAGCCTGGATGGGCCTCCTGCCTGCCCTGCCATGGACTGTTTCTCCTCTGCCTGCCACTCACCTCGGAGCCAGCGACTAAGGACTGAAACCTCTACAAACCATGAGCAGTGAGAAATCTTTCCTCCTTTAACCTGTGGGTGTTGGGTATTTCTCCTAGCAATGAGCAAGTAACTAAGACAAGCAGCTCATGCCAAGCCATTGATTTTGGTGGCAATGTGTGTCCTGATTTTGGTCCTGATTGATTTTCCATCAGCTCAGGAAACCTGCTCCCGTCAAAACATGCTCAATTCACAGAGTCCAGGTCCAGCCAGATCTGTCTGAAATTGCTTTCCGCCCTGGTCTGCTTTTCACACCAGGGCTTCTCCCAGACGCCTGCAGCCTAGCCTCTGCATTGGCTTAGTATCCTTGAAGGGAAAAATGTCATTCATTTGCTGATTAAGGGAACTGATTTCAAAAGCAGGCTCCCTGGACTCTCATCAAACGTGCACCAGGCCGGCTCCAGGCTTCTCCCTCTCTGGGCCCCGGAGACCCTGAGAACTCAGTGCTGCCCGCCCCCCAACCTGAGCTTCTCTGAGGCGCATCCTCCAGGGTGGGGCAGGCAGCTCCAAGTCGGGACGGGCCCAGGCCCAGGGGCGTCTGGCCAGGGATCTGCCTCCCGAGGAGAAGCTGGAATAGCGGCTGTAGGTGCAAATCCCTCGGACCTGAGACTCAGCTCTTCCTTTACTCACTCACTCTCTTTCTCCTTCTTTTCCCATACGCCAGTATCCCTGGACTAGACTCTTCTTTGTGCCTCTTTCAGGTAAGGATAAATAAACACTTAATTCCAAGATTAATAGGAAAAACCGCAGATCAAAGAAGATGTTCCTTGGCTTTCCGAACCATCTCCATGGTCTTCATGTACACTGTGTGTGTGTGTGTGTGTGTGTGTTCACTAGCATGATGGACAAACACACACACATAATATATAATTTTTGTTAAAATTTGTATTTCATTGGAAGCCATTTGAACATATTTTATGTGAAATTATCATTTTTGTGTTTTCAAAATGGTTTTATGTACTTGTATTTGCTTCAATTTTTTCATTTTCTCTACTATCTTTAGAGAAATTACTCCTTTCTTTCTTTCTTCCTTTCCCATACTGGTATTGAACCCAAGGCCTTCACTTGGATCTACATCCCCAGCCCCTTATCCTTTTATAATTTTTTTTTTGAGACAAGGTCTCCCTAAGTCACTAAGTTGCCCAAGCTGGGCTCGAACTTGTGATCCTCCTGCCTCAGCTTTCCAGAGTGCTGGGATCATAAGCATGTGCCACCATGCCCGGCTTACAGATATTCTTGGTACGGTAACCTTTCTCTCATTTGACACTGTGAATATTTCCCTACTTCTTGTTTGTCTCGTCATACTGAGCACGGTCTTCTCTCGTTTTTGGTTAGTAATGACTCACATCATTAAGAAAGGAGACGAGGTACAGGTAATTGAATTAGTGGCTATTCTAGCAAAAACACCATATGGTTTTGCTCGCTGTCATTTTCTACACCTTTAGTGTTTCCCAGGACAAGGCTGCATGTCTTTCTCAAGCTCTCCTGGCTACCCCAGGGGAGCTGCCCCAGCCATCGTGACCCCCGCTCCTCTCACCCAGTTCTGACCCTGGCACTCTTCCCAGACTGCCCTGCCTTGCTTCTGCACACGAGCCTGCACGCGTCGCCTCTGGTCTCCACCATGGGGCCTGTGGTGGAGTTGTCCCCACCAGCCCTGGGCTAAAGGAGCTCTGGTGTCCCCTGCTTCATGTCGGCCTCCCCATGTCTGTGTGGCCAGCAAGACCTTGCAGCAGAGTGACCATCCGCTGCCCAGCTGTGGCTCCTGGGTGCGGGGGCTGCTTCCTGTCTGGATTCCCAGGCTGGCATGTGAGGGCACTCGGTAGATGTTGGGCTGAAGGGCAGCTCTCATATGAGAAAGGAAAGGAGGAAGGAAGGAAGGAAGGCTGGAGGGAGGCAAGCAGGAAGGAGGAAGGCAGAGCGGGAAGAGGCGTGTGCCGTGTGTGCGAATAAAGACGTCACTGTTCCGCCACCTACTCGGTCAGGCTCTCGGGACCGAGTCTCAGAGACTGATGGCAAAGGCAGGCATTGCTTTTCTGAGTCACCATAGCTCCGGGGCTTTGTACTCCACGTGACACAGCTGTCTGATCGTCCCAAGGGAGGGCACTAGCCCTGGTGTCATTGCTTCTCTTCAGCCATGCTTGTTTTCTGGCTGACTCATTGGTTTCCAATCCACCTATGGTGAGATAAAGGTTGAGGCAGGAAAAACCCGCAGCCACAGGTACCAAGAGTAAGTGGGAATGAGTGGGGACATGGACACTAGTCGTGGAGCACTTGAGTGATTGTGAGGAAAAGCCATCCCTTTTGTTTGGGAAATGGAGATCAGACCGTGGGATAGTCCCCTGCTGGGCTGGTCCCCTGTGGAGGACAAGGACATGTGGGTAGCAGATCTGGGGTGTGGCCAGCATGCCCAGGGTCTGCAGTCCTGGGCAGGGAGAATGACAGCCTCCCTGCGTCTGTGTGGCCAGCAGGACCTTGCTGCTGGCCGTCAGGAAAGGAGGTGACATTCTACCTGCTGTGGCCCGAGAGGAGACGAGAGGCAGGTCTGTCCTGGTGATGCTGGGAGCTGTGAATATCCAGCACACATCCCACTGGCGATGTCACCCCTTGGCCTGTGAACTGCTCAGTAAGAGCCACAGAGCCCAGTCCTGGCCGGTGACATGCACACCAGAAGTCTTCCAGACTTCTTCTTTTTTTTTTTTTTTAATACCAAGAACATGTATTGGTACATTGTATACATAGTGATCACATTCATCATGGTTATTTTGTACCTGTACATGATGTATCTTGGTCCCACCCACCCCTCCCTTCTGCTCCCCCTTTCCTATTTACAGCAGGTTTATTTAATTTTTTTGTATTTTTCCATTTTTCCCTTTCCCCTTTCTTTCCTTTTTCCCTTCCTTCTTTTCCCCCTTCTCCCTTTCTAGTTCTCCTCTCTTTTGAATATTATCTTCCTTTTATAAAATATCTATTACACCTCTTTATCCTTATTTACACTTACAGTTTCTCATGTCAGAGAATAATTCGATGTGTACTCATGAGTGTCTGATTTATCTCTCTTAAGAGTGTGTTCTCAAGGTACATCCATTTACCTACAAATGTCTCTAGTTTGTCCTTTTTTATGGCAGAATAGTACTCCATTATGTAGAAAAACCACATCTTCTCTAGCCATTCATTAGTTGTTGGGCAT
This sequence comes from Hystrix cristata, assembly GCA_004026905.1. Classification (NCBI taxonomy): domain Eukaryota; kingdom Metazoa; phylum Chordata; class Mammalia; order Rodentia; family Hystricidae; genus Hystrix; species Hystrix cristata. The sequence goes on along the minus strand of PVJO010023178.1, from coordinate 10,792 downwards.
TTAGGGTGTTTCCAAGACTTAGCTATTACAAATGCGTTGCTATGAACACGGTTGTGCATATATCACTGTGTTATGATGATTTTAATTCTTCTGGGAAGATACCAAGCAGAGGAATAGCTGGATCACATGGAATGTAGATGGGTCCAGCCACTGTGGAAATCAATATGGAGATTCCTCTTCTGAACTTCTGTAGAGGTTTCCACAGTCTTAAGAAAGAAGTCATTGGGAAAGTGGGCTCCTCCTCTTCCACTACCCTGCTGGACTGACGCCTGGGCCCAGAACCTCCTGACAGGAAAGAGAAGGGGAGAGATGGAAGGACCCCAGTTTTTAGAGTTCAGCCAGCCCTGCCTTTGAAGTTGTGATTATGGGAGATAAGAGATATTCTGGCTGCAGAAGCCAGTTTGAATGGAGAATTCTCTGTAACTTGCTGCCAAAAGCATCCTGATAGCCAGCTGTTCATACCTGCTGGTCCCAGAGATCAGTGAACTCATCTGATCTGCCGAAGGCCTCACAGGGACTCTTGACACCCTTCGGAAATCTCAGGCAACTCAGTGGTACCAAGTGAGTTCCTCGTACCACTTGCCTTTCTCCTCCCTGGTGCTGTCCAACCTGGTACCAGTGAACTACACACACCATGACTCGGTTTCCCTTAAACAGCAAGTTGTCCTTCCATTTCTCCCAAGGCCGATTCTGCCACTGACTTCCCTGAGCCCAGCTGCACACAGAGGTGTGTGTGCACTGGGGACCCTTTGTGTCTCTTCTATACACTCATTAGCACCCATCTCTGCCAGACATTGGTCATACACATGGGATACAGTGGTGTCAGATGACCAGGGCCCCAAGAATTATCCTGTGCACAGCACTGTGTGGTGAGCATTGAGGAAGGGCAGGGAGTCCTGTGGGACCCACAACAGGGAACTCTGGGTCTAGGGATCCAGGGAAGTATCCAAGAGGAAGTAACTGGAGCCACGTGTGACACGTGAGGCCCACGCTCGTGCTGTGGGGGAGCCCATGACCACTTCCCCATGGGACAATATATGGTGGCTAAGAGTCTACGAAGCCAAGCCTGGGGCCAGCTCCGCCCACCTCTAATGTATGTGTGTTTGTCAGCACTTTGTGGCTGTGGACAAACACCTGAGGAAAACAACTAAAAGGAAGAATGATTTATCAAATCCCAGTTCCAGAGGTTGTAGTCCATGGATGGCCGGCTAAACAGCACAGCAAAGGGTTGTGGCGAAGGAAGCTGCTCACCTCATAGCAGCCAGGAAGTAGAACAGAAAAGAGCCAGAGCAGGAGGAAGTGGGTGGGGCCAGCCTATGCCCTTCAAAGGCCACCAGTGCTCCCTCCTCCAGTCCTGAACCCATCAATTCACATAGCCAGTACCCTCACAGCACCCCCTCCACACAGTGCTACACTGGGGATAGAGCCCCGGATCTGTGAGCCTCAGGGGACCCCTCACATTCAGACCATGACTGTGGGAGCTCAGCCAACCGAGGAATGACATCTCTCTGAGCTACAGTCCTCCCGTGTGGACAATGGGACTAACGCTGGCGATGGCGGGTACGCTTGCTGGGGAGATGGAACGGGACCACCTCCGTAGAGATCCGGCATAATCACCGGCGCACCGTCAGGTGACTGAATCATTGGCACTGTCACATCAGAGCACCTTGGTGTGAAGTGTGCCTCTGATGCCTCCGAACTGGGGGAACACAGCTGATGTCTATAAAATGGGGACAACAATCCTCCATCCTCTTAGTTCATATGTAAAGCCCCCACATACAAACTTGTATGAAACAGAAACCACAATTACTCTGTACTAAGCCTTCGCCATACAGTGTATAGCACCGTGTTAGCAGATGGAGTTAATGAGACAGGATGGAAAGTGCTTCACAGAGAGACCAGCACATCGCAGGGCTGGACAGTGACGACTCACCTCTGACCTCCCCTGCTGAGTGCTGGGCTTAGAGGTGACACACACTGGCGTTCCATCTCAGCCTTCCCAATCCAAATGGCCTGGGACTCCTCTGGGCTTATTCTTCGCGCCCTAGCATCAGCCACTCTGCTGCATAAACCACTGGAGTAAAACCCAAGAACAAGAGAGTCAACACACGTTCCACGCTCGCCCCTGCCGTCCACCGTTTCCCACCATTCTCCACCCTTCTAAGTCCTCACTCTACATTGCGGCCAGAGCCACCATTTGGGGAGGATCATTGTGCACGCACAGAGGAGCACAGATTGAAAGGCGGACCTCTTCCTCCCTCCCGCCCTCCTAGTCCTCGGAGGCTGTGCCACAAGTGCCAGTCTCAGACACTATTCCAGGTCTATCCAATCCATATGAAGCATATGCATGTCTATTTTCTTCTTTATCACAGATTAAAACAAATTATAGGTACTGAACATTGTCTGAACTGTGATCGCAGCTGAAACCTCACCTCCTCTGGGTTGGCTTCCTGTACCCCCACAGCAAGTCAGCCCCCTACTTATGCAGCCTTGTACCACACGCATTTTCCCTTCATAGCACATGAGTTCTTTGCAATCATTTATTGTGTCCTCATTTTATCACTGATGCCCCAAATAAGTTGTGAGCGCCATGAGGGCCAGGACCTCATCTGTTTGCCTACCACAGTGTCCACAGTGATTCAGCCAATGCCAGCAACATGGTAGGTGGTGTCACCATTGATGAGGAGAGAGACGTGTCTGACCAGGGAGCATCCTCAAAGCCTCCCAAGGTGTCTGGCCAGTCCACTGCCCACAGAGTACAGGGATGGTGGGCTCTCTGGAGCACACCCGGCATCACCCCAAGCCCAAGGCGGGTCAGGAGAGTCATGTGCAGAGCCGGAGCCTCAGTCCCCCTTGCTCTGAAGGCCTCGTGGGTGACTCTCAAGCCCCAGTCCTGTGCTGACCCAGTGGAGACCAGCAGGGACACTTAGGGTCAGAGCAGAGCACCCTCCATTGGTTCCTGGATGCTCCACATACGTAGTCCAGAACAAAAGACTCATGAGCCAACCTCAGTCTCCTGGGACAATCCTGCAAGCCTGGCTCTGGTGACTTGGGCCCTCCCGCTGTCCCACCATGCTGTGCTGCCTCTGTGAATGACAGGAAGGAATACACGTCTGTGTTTGGATGGCCTGCTAAGAATTCGTGACTAAAGCAGACAGTTACAGAGAAGGGGTACTTTCCTCAGTTGAGAAATCCTTCAGTTTCCAGATGCCTAAGAAGCTTCCAGAAACCCTAAACCTGATGAGAGAGTGAAGAGCAATCAAAGACACAGACTAGATCATTCCCACGCCAGTGAAGATGCTTCCGAATTTCTAGGTCTACTTGACCCTTAACACCTGACTACCGTGCACATGACGCCGTGTTTCCCCAGCATGGAGGACCCAACGATGGGGAGCAGAGAGGCCCAGAAAGGTCTCATAGTAAAGCGATCTGTGGAGGATGAACTGGAAAAGCGTTCCAGGGGAGGGCAAAGCAGGCGCAGAGGGATGGGGCGCACTGGAACTCACACGCTCCCGCCCACAGAGTGGGGAGCATGGCGTCGGGCCTCGCTTGGGTGGCTGCTCTGTTGGCTTCTCTGCAAGGGGAAAGGTGTGTCCAGAGACAGTGGGATGCAGGAGACAAGAGGAGGAGGACGCGGGTGAAGAAGGCGGAGGAAGACTGGGGAGGACTGGGTGCTGCGACAGCGTCTCCTGGGACTGCGGTCTGTGGGGTGGGGGGAAGGTTAAGCCAGAGAACGGCAGCCGCAGGTCTGATGGCGGCCCGGACATGTGAGGAGATCGTGGCGAGAATCAGGCAAGAGGTTAGAAGACCGTAAGGGGTGCACATTTTGACAGCACATAGGCTCAAGCTGGAACAACACAGAAGCTAGCATGGCCAGCAGGACCCAGGACTGTATGGCGCTCGCCATGTTTTTGTGTCTGATGGGGACAACCGCAGTCAGGGAAGGTAAATTCTGGAGACGGATGATGGTGAAGGTCCCACGACATGGTGGAGATGCCTGATGCCACAGAACTGTGCAATTAAAATGGTGAAAATGGTAAATGTTCTACAGCTTTTACCACAACCTGGACGTTCCCTCCATTTCTCTTCTTCAGTGTTAGTGTAATCTCGCTTTCTTCATCTGATAGCTTCTTTTATTGTGGTAAAAGCTGTAGAACATTTACCTCATTTTGGAGGGACCGTCTGCAGTCTTTGCCGCACAGGGGAGGATGAGAAAGAAGGGGACAAACACAACGACAGGTCCCCGGGAGCAGGACGGACCCCTGAGAGGTTGAGCAACCTTCCTCAGTGACAGTGCCCGGTCCTGGCTCTCCACTCATCTCTGGTGAGTCCTGGGCAGGACAAACTCCTAATTCTTGAGTCTTCCCTTGTGTGTGCAGTTCATAGTCAATAAACATCTGAGCTGTTGATCAGTAATGTGGGGGTTATACTTGTCAAACACCATTAACGTTTCAGGCTTGGTTGTAACTTTAGCCTTGTATTTCATTACCTGGGAAAGGAGTTTTACTGAGTTAACAAATACTTGACTGAGGGTGAAGAATAGACTCACTAATAACTTTTAAACTTTTTTCTCATTTTTTTTCCCAAATGAAGGCATGTATATTACAGAAAAGTCCCAGGAAGTATATAAGAAGGAACAGAGACTTTCAAAGAGTCCCCGGGCTCCCTGGAGCGCCCGGAGGAGACTGCCCCGCAGGGTGGGGACGCGCAGGAGGTCAGCAGAGGGCTGCAACAGTCATTAATCAAGCTACAGTCTAAGGGTCATTGAAACCAATTAGTTCTTTGCCACTTACTGCAAAATGGAGCTCTGAGTGTTTTTTTTTTAAACTAGAAATTCTCAAGAGAAAAAAAAAACTGTGCAGTTTTAAAACAAAGCAGCGCTTCATCTTAAAGTTCCATAGTTTAGATAATTAATAAATTTGAAATGTCAAATAACATTAAAAAGGGTCTAAGTTTTATATTTATCAAAGGGGACGTAGAATCCAAAATGTGCTAATGTGTGCAAATGACACCCTGCTAAGCACAGATTATATCATCCAAACATGGGTGTGATGTGATGTGAAAAACAGGCCAAAGGGGGAGACAGGAGGTTACATTTTTAGGTCTCCGCTGATTTCCAAGCACTGTGCTTGGCACTCCAAATTTTAGCATATTGCACACTCAAAAAATTAAAGAGGTTGGTATTATTCACTCTGTTTTACAGAATCTCAGCTAAGGCTTGGTGCATTAGTTAGCTATTGCTGTGTAACAAATGGTCACAAACCTAGTGACTTAAATGATGATGCACATATTATCTGCAGTTTCTGTGAGTTGGGGTTCTGGACAGCCTTAATTGGGTTCCTGTTTAGACACGGTGGTCATCGAGGTGCTGGTTAGGGCTAGGAGTCATCAGCTGGAGGAGAGTCTTTCCCAAGGCCTTTCCATCTTTAGCAGAATTCACTTCCTTGGGGCTGCAGCACTCATGACAGCTAGCTTCTTCCAAGACACTGGCAAGACAGGCACTTGCCCCTATATAATTCCACCCACCTTCCTGGGTGCATCAGAAGCCAGCTCCAGGCCCTGTCCACATTCGAAGGAGAAAGTCACACAAAGGCATGAATTTAGGAGGCTGAGACGTGGGGCCACTTTAAAGGCTGCCCACTATCAGGGTCATACCCTAAGTGCCTAGCAGGAGACTGACTCTGTAGGCCACTTGGGTCAGCCATGCCGTGCCTCTTCCCACCAGGACTGTCCACCTTGCCCACGTCCCAGGCTCGTAGCCTCAGAAACAGGTGGCTCCAGGACTGATCTCTGTGGTCCTTCCAGTTTGGGCCAGGATGGGGGCAGCGTGGCTAAGAGACCCTCCCTCCCTTCTCCCCCTCGGGAAGAGAGAGCAGTCTGTGCCCTGTGTTCTCCATGTAGGGACCTGCCAGCCATGTCACACCTTTGCTCTTTCCGCAGTGTCATCTATGGTGTTGTGATCCAAACCATTTGGGTGAAAAGCAAGCCCCAGAGACAGTGATCGCCAACTGCTCAGGTGAGTCCAGGGTGTGAGCCTGGCCCCTGGCTGACATTTGCTCCTGGCCACTGTGAGCTGGGGATTCCTGGATTATAAGCCTGCCCCATTATACACATGGATGGTGCCGGCACCCCGGGCCCCTTGAAGCTGTCCCCTCAACTCTGTCCACTTGGCTTGGCCTCCCTGAGAAGCAGGAGAAGGCAGGGGGCTCAGGGTTGATGAGGCTGCAAGCTGGGATTGTGTCTCCACAGCCTCGGGCCAGGTAAAAGCACCTGCAAGACAGAGATGGACGTGCCATGCCCAAGGAGGACAGCACACCGCCCACAGGCCTGAGGAGGGACTTTTCCATGGCCTCAAATTTAGAGAGAGGTGACCCTGCCACCTGTCCACAGAGCAGTCCTGGGCTGCAAGCAGTTAAGACTTGGGCCATGTGATTTGCACTGTCCCTATGCACCAGTCCCTGCGGTGGCCCCCTATACTTGTCCCCATTCCATTTCCGGAAATGTGGGTGGGGATGCCTGCCACACAGTTGTGAGACCTGCAGGCTGTCACACCTCCAGGCAAGGTCTGGGGCCTGACCTGTCACCAGAGGAACATGGCACGCCCACAGCCAGAAAGGGCAGAGAGGGCGGGATGGGTGGTCAGTACAGCAAGGTAGTTGTACAGGATGAGACCAGCCCCCACCACAGGACACACACACACCAAACACACACAAGAACACAAGCCTTCGCACACCTGGGCACACCCACGTGTACACACTGACACCAACATTGCTCACACAAGGGCAGCAAGCTGCAACCCCGATGTCCAGAGTGAAAAGAGCTATGCCCTACTTGGATATAGGTTTATGTTATGTCCTACTCAGACCACTGGGAGCTGCGCCACCTTGCAAAGTGACACAAGCCCTCCAACTCCGAGAGGTTGCAGTGGGCCTACACTAGACTCCGGGAAGCCCACTTGTTATCAAGGTCGTAGTTAACAGCTGTGCTGGACCAACTCGGTGCTTATTTTATCCCCATGAAGCTAATTTGTCCACACGATGTAAGACAGCCACAAGGATCCCCGAGGAATCGTGGGTGTTGGAAAATTGGCACCTGGGCAGAGACGGGTGGGCCACAGGGCGGGGTGCTGGGTAACAAAGATCCCAACCGACAGAGTGGAGCAGAGACAGAACAGTGGCCGAGGCCACCTCAGGAGCTCCTTCCATCTGTCCCCTGCCTTAGTCCCCACCTGGTCTGCTGAATCTCCTGAGGATGAAGAACAGGCTGACAGGTTAAGCAGTTTGCTTGTAGTGTGCAACAGGACCAGGATTCAAATGCACATAGGATTGATGGAAAACCCACGATTTCTTCTCCAAACCAGGCTGCTTTTCAGGAGGGGGAGCATTACAGAGAGGTGGTCAAAGAGCAAAAGAATTCAAATTAAAAAAAAAAAAAAAACTACTTTTTTTTTTTTTACTGGTGGAGATTGAACCCAAGGCCTTTTACTAAACTACATCCCCAGCCCTATTTTAGACAGAGTCTCCCTAAGCCCAAGTGAGGCTCAAACTTGAAAACCTCCTGCCTCGGCCTTCCAGAGTGCTGGGATTACAGGCGTGTGTCACCCTGCCCAGCCCTACTTTCTATTAAAAATCCAAACTCAAGGTCATTGTTGTGTAAAACCTGCCACCACCCTCCTCCAGAGCCCAGCTCCAAAGCACTCCCCAGTCTCACCTCCTGATGATTTATTTGGATCTCTGTAAATTCTGAAAGGTGGTTCATGCCTGGTAGGTACAGGACCCAATTTTGAAGTAGCTGAGATCCCCCTTACTCTCAGATTTAGATCGGCTTAATTCCTAGTCTTGTGATTTCTGCCAGTTCCCGGGGCCCGGCCTGCACCTCCTGCCTGCGGCTCTGAGGGCCGGCCCTCACCATCCCCCGCGCAGCTCTCCGCTGCCAGGGAGCTGGGCAGCCCGCCTCAGTCTCTGTGACCGCTGCTCAGGCAAGATGCTGGAGGTTCAGGGTGGAGAAGCTTTCCACGCTGGCAGCGCCACCCATTCGCCCTTGGCCCTCCCATTTCTCCATTTTCCTGCCCTCAGCAGACACGAGGCACTGAGAGGTTTGCTTTGGTGCATCCGGAGCATGACAACCATCTCCGCAGAGGGGGCTGTGCTACCGTCAGGTCTTACTCTACAGCGATTCTGTTATCTATTAGTCCTGCCTCTAGCGGTTCTTTCCGGAGTGCCAGGGGCCTCCTTCTGGAACAAGGGCAGCTGCTATTCTCAAAAGATCACCTCCTGCCCATGTGTCCTTCCCAAATGGTGCTCACTCCACCTCCTGTCTGTCACGGCAGCCAGGCGCCGTGGAGCTGGTTGGCAAATGCCTGAGGCTTGTCAGCCACCCGGCACACCGGGACTGTTGCTCAGCCCCAAGGGCACACCAGCGATGATTAGTGTGAACAGAAGCTCGCTTTGTAAACGCTGCCTGCAAAATCCAAGCCATCCTACTGCAAGAACCATTCCTCCTGATGAAGAATTCATCTTCTCCCGCTCCAAGGCTGACTAGAAGAAAAAGGACCCGTTCAGAAATGATCCAGGCACTTTTCTATAGACAGCGAGCATACAAATGAGTACGTTCCTGGCGCCCTGGTACCTGTTCTTATAAACTAGAACCTTTATGTGGATTGGCAGATGTGATGTGACCTGTGTGATATCCAAATTGCATCTTTTGAAACAGATGAGGCAGAATGGGATGGAGAGAACTCTGTGGATTAGGAACTGGGTTAGAGTCATTTTGCTTTCTAGCTTAACAAATTAAAGAGAAGTCCATTAACCGCTCTTAGTATCAGCTTCTTCATCTATAACTGGTTAAAATGCTTCTCTACAAACAACCACATTGAACAAAATACACACGAGAAAAATATAAAGCCAGGCGTGGTGGTGCATGCCTAATCTCAGCACTCTGGGAGGCTGAGGCAGGAGGAATGCAAGCTCAAGCCAGCCTGGGTAACTTAGTGACGGAGCAAGACAGACCCATCACAAAATAAAAAGCAGAGAAAGGGCTGTAGATGCAGCTGAATGCAAAGGCCCTTCGTTTGATTCCCAGCACTGCAAACAGAAAAATATAAAAGTACAAATAACTGATGATTATGATGTGTCCATGGAGAGTAAGATTCCGTATCATGGACATTGACTGTACTCAGCTGATCTGCAAGCTAACACAATTCTAATCAAAAGTGAATTGTAACACATTGTTGACTTTAACAACCTGCTTTATTTAAAATATAACAAAAAGATGTAAGAGCCAAGAACAGCCCAGACATTCCAGAAGAAGTGGAACGGGGTAGGAGAGGCTTGCTGGGCCGTGTCGATATTTAGTATAGAGTCAACGTGGCTAACAGAGCGTGGCGCTGGCACTTGACACCACAGACGAACAGCAACACTGTAACTCAGCCCCAGGCCGACCTGCACAGTGAGTCCCCCACTTACGAACGAGTTCTGTTCTGGGAGAGTGTTCGTAAGTCAGATTCTTTCATAATCCAACAAAGTGTGTCTCACACACACCCTGGTGAATCTTACACAACTCACCTGTGAAAGTTCCCAACACGAATGCTCGTAAGTCAGGGACTTGCTGTACCTCCATGACAACTTGCTTTATATCAAGCTATCACAAGGAAAGGAGTGAAATTGACTCTTCACCTCACCTCACAGGCAAAACTAGTTCCAGGAGAACTAGAGGCCTAAATGTGAAAAATAACATTTTAAAGCCTTTAAAACAAAAAGTAAGATGATGTCTTTTGACCCTGAAAAAGGATTTCTTAATCAAGATACATGATACATTAAATTACAAAAAAACCCCCACAAATTTGACTCTTAACGTTTAAAATATCAAACCTACAAGCTGGGAGAAGCCATTTGCAATACATATGCCTGGAAAAAGACTAGTATACTGAATATATAAAGAACTCCTAAAAGTCAATGTTCAAAGATTTGTTTTAAAAGACTAATGCAATTTTAAAGTCAGTAAAACACAAACAAGCATTTTACAGAAAAGTAAGCAGCAATGGCCAAAAACAAGACTTACAACCTTACTGGCAAGCTATCATGTATAGGTTTAAATCTCAATTAAATATAAATTCCTACCCACGGAATTGGTAAAATTGTAAAAACCTTTTAATTCTAGGAATTAGCAGAGATGGAGATCACATGGTTTATCATTTACTTGGCAGTATAATTTCTCAAGAACTTAGTAAACTTACCACCTGTTTGCTTCTAGTCAGTCTTAGAGCAACTACAATTGAAAAGTATGAATGCAATTCTACTTTCAAAGAATATTTTTGGAATTTTCCTTTCATATCCAATCCCGTCTCTCAACTCTTTGGACGCTAGTTTGAGTCTCTCTGAAGTAGAGTAGCTGGGAGGTCACATTCTTAGTCTGGTCTCTGTTCCAAGGACAAATCTTGAAGGATGTTTTCCTGTTCAAAACCTCCCCATGCTACAGTTTAATGTGGGGACAGGGCCAGTTTCGCTGGCTTGGCCTGCACCCCAGCAAAGGCTCCTGTGAGGCTGACTGATCTGTTTACCTTTTCACCTGTCACTGGGCCACACACAGTACAGAGCCAGCTCTGTTGGAGACCAGAAGCAATTGGTATTTGCAGCTCTACAAGATCCCAAATTTGAGAGCTTTCTTTAACTCCTCTTTTTATTTCTGCCATAAGTCAGCAAAGCTTTGTCCAAGCTTCTTTCTTTTTTGCCCAGTTCCTCACCAAACACAGCTGGTGACAATTTGACATTCAGTTTACACTGCATCGCCTGTG